>QYTT01085309.1:2314-20737 GCA_006980735.1 Dasypogon diadema | reverse complement strand
TACTTGTGAAGCCACTGGGATATTGTACAGCAATAATTTCATGCCAAATATTGTGCCTCACTAGCAACATTTGTCAGGTTAAAATTTCCCAATCTCCCTTGCCAAAATTTCCTTCCGACTAAGCTGTGCTGTGTGCATCATAGGGTTGTCCCCTGAGCTTAGGCAATACCTTAAAAAAAAAGACATTTCCACCATAAGAAGACGTTTAATCAATGCTGGGTGGGTTACCTGGAAGACGTTCTAGAAAAGTGTACCCAAATTGAATTCCAAACAAATAAAACGACGACTATTGTTTGCTATAGAAGATGTTTGTTCTACTACTAAATGGCGCACCATACTATGAAGCGATGAATCCATAATTGTTCTTTCTCAAAATATGTTCGGACTTTCGGAAGTCCCTCCTGCAAAATTCAACGCAAAATACACCAAAAAGACTACTAAGCATGTCGGATCTAGAATAATGATATGGACATGCTTTTCGTGGTATGGACTTGCTCCGATTTTCTGGATCAAAGATATTCTTGCTGCAGATGGTTACATTAATATTCTGGAAAATGCTTCCATTTGTTGCAGGGGAAATGCCTTTAAAATAAACATAACAGCAGGATAACGACCCAAAATAGTAAAAAAAAAATTGAGAATTTAGTACAACTAATTTCATAGACTACTATTTCAATGCACAAGGAATTTTGTAAGCATGAAGTAATTTTTTTTTTAATTTTATTAGAATTGTTAGTGAAATTGGATTTTATTTTATTTCATAAAGAATATATAAGAGATTATTGAGTATTGAATATAAATAAATTTACTTTGTTTTTTTCGTATGATTTCAAACGAGTTTTTATTCATGAGGGCACCACTGGTATTTCCATGCACATATCTGTACACATTACATCATCGATGCGATAATGGGTTAATTTTCCGCTGAGGTATTAGCTATGATATGAATTTCAATGTCAGTCATAAGTTTTGAGTTCAAGTACAGATTTAAGAATTTATCTCAGACAAACTACGGTGAAAAACATGTGAATTTTGTCGAGCATTATTCTGAAACTATTCTGTATATTTAATATTATTTAAATTGTTAGAAAACATGTTTGTTATGAAATTATCTTCTACAAAATTATTTAATTTCACCACAGTATTTCAAAGGTATGCAAATTACTGCAAGGAATGGTCAAAGCACCTATCATGTGTACTTCAGGTAATTTCATAGATTTATTGCGTTATACAATTAGTATGTAGTTTACAGAACCACACTCTAATTTAAATTTATATTGGTATGTTTTCTGCGGGAAGAACATAAATTCAAACCAAACCAGCCAGAAAGTTCCCAGGAGACCTTATTATCTCTGATTAAAGCAGATAAGAGAAATTTTAGTGGTTTTTCGATCCAACCCAACATGAAAATGAAATTGTTGTGGTCATTCTTGGAAAAGTTATTTTGCTACGCACAAATTTTGCTGGAAATTGTTCCCTATTACTATCCATTAGAAGGTTTTGCTAATGCTCGGCCATAATTTAAATTACTAAGACTTTTATTAGTATGTAAGTGAATTCGAAATAGCAATTCTTATTGACGTTTAAAATAAACCCCAATCTATTTTTCTATAAAGCATATCATCTAAACTAAGTAAAATACTTTATGGGGTGGTCATTTAATGTTAATCTTCAAGACCGATGCAGACCGGTGATACAGACATACGTGTCCATTCAGAATTCAGAATGAAATAGAATTAAAGACGCCGATCACAGGGAAGATGGATTGGTTTACGCCGGCCTTACAACAAGAAACACATGGGAAATTAATTGAATAAGTAAATTTAAGCTTTTATAGTCTATAGTTTCCATTAACGAAGTTTATGATCGATTGCTTATAGGTGACTAGTGAATCATGAATTTTCTGCTTAGAGTACAAGCTTAAAAGAATAATATAATATAATCTATATATTAATTATACAAAGAAAGCTCCCGGTTCCGTATTTCAGCCACTTTTTTATATGGAGTTTCATCGCGCTTTTCTTGAAATTTTATAATGGCAACACTGATCCGCATCAGTTCGAGGTTGTGCTCATTATTTTGGGGTTGCGTTCCTGGGTAACTTTGGTGTTAAGTTCGGTGTTTGCCACCGATAAGTATGCAATACATGGATTTATTGGAACTTTTTTCATTTCATTATTCTGCAAGTGTCTTTTTATTGCTTCCTTGCATGGGAGGATTAGGCCTACAGGGGACACCTCTGAAAAAAAGCGCTTTCAAATTTAAGGTGCAAATTGAGGCAACATATAAAAACGTTTTGTCACTCACATACCTTCAATTTGTGCAATTGCACAGGGATCTCCTAGTAGTAATAAATTGTAGTATTGCAGAAAGAGGTGCACGCAAAGGTTTTCCCATGAATTTCTGGTAAATACTTGACACAAACATAATTAATAATTTTTTCAACAACTGTCAGAAGCCTTGGGCTTTTTGTGGTAATATCTTATTAAAGATACAAAACAATATTCAAATCCAGTCTCTCTTTAAGGCGTCAACAGGAAGATCGAACATTTATGGAAGAAAAGAACAAAATTGATGTGCTCGACACTTGGCATTCCGGCAGACCGAGAACACCAAAAAGAAAAAGAAAAATTATAAAAATGGTAGAAGGGGACGTTTCAACGGTTTCTAAAGTCGACAACTTCTTGAAAATAAGCCTACATGAGACCAGTTACAACCCTTTCTAGCTCAGCCAATTTTTCTGTGTAGAAAGTTGGATTTAATTCCGTAAGGGGCTTCTATACAAGATCTCAGGTCAAGAAAGCTAGAAAAGGACATTTGAGCCGTTTATTTTGAAAGTGGTTTAAGTCACATTTCTCAATTTCTGTAAAAATCGAAATGTAACTGTAAAATAAGCCATTTAAAATTAAATTTTGCCCTGGTTTTTAAAAGTGGACTTAAACCACTTTCAAAATAAACGACTCATTTTATATGCCAGATGCTTTAGGTAAATCCTGTTGTTGGTTTTTTCCAGGTGGCCTTTTGTATGCTGTGATGCGGTCCATAGCTTTTTTCACATTTTAAGATTTGTCATATTATCAGTATCAGATTGACAATCAATTCGGGCACTAAACTCACCAGAGGCGATTTTGATATTGTAACGAAGTTATAAAGAAGGCAGATTGTCAGAATCAGCAGGCACCACTGCGGCAGTAACGCCCATACATTTGTACCACCGCCACTGGTTGTTCTCATGTAGTGCGACATGGACGAAGGATGTTATCCAAAACCTTGGAAACTACAAGTCATGCACAAGAAGAAGAGCGAGAACATTGAACTCTTTTTTTATGAATGCTTTAAGATAGGCGAAGTTGGGCTTATATACTTCGTCAGCCCATGTACTACTATCTTGAAGCGTTCATAAAAAGCAG
Source organism: Dasypogon diadema (assembly GCA_006980735.1). NCBI lineage: Eukaryota > Metazoa > Arthropoda > Insecta > Diptera > Asilidae > Dasypogon > Dasypogon diadema. The sequence continues at coordinate 17,327 of QYTT01085309.1, read as the reverse complement.
TTCATATATTAGTGCTCAAGGTCAGTTCATGGCTTGTAGTTTCGAAGGTTTTGTCTTATCACATCCATTGCCCAGCTGCATACAGATTTAAGAAATGATGGAGAGAAATATGCCCAGGAATTTTATACTTGACAGACAAGCCAACTGAAGCCCCATGTCATTCCGTCCGTGCGCTTCGAGTAATTAGTGTCGCTTCCCTGTCTCTGCTGTACTTCGAGAAATCAGTCGTACAAGGAGATTCTCGTCCAGCGCTTCGAGCAATCAATTGCGCACCTCGTCTCCTCGGGACTTCAAGTAGTTAGCCGTGCGAGGAGATCTCCGTTTTCCACACTGTAATTAAACACCGACGCTTAGAGGGAGAATCGTACCAGTTTGGCTTGGATCACACTTAACAAAAAGTCAAGGATGTAACTGGAGGGATAGGCGTCGCACGGTCGGAAGAGAACTAGCGACGTCACTGGAATATATCCTCATATGCATTGCGAATTTTGGTAGTAATAGTTAAGATAAAATAAGAAATAATAAAGTTGCATGTAAATTGAGTAGAAATCGTTATCCTGCAAACCATCGACCCTGGATCCGGCAAACGAACCTACATGAGAACTAAATTTCCCCTCCTTCGTTTACCAGACCGACATAGAGACGTTGAACATTTAATTTGGCGTCCGAGTCCTGACCTACCGAACAACGTACACTGAAAAAAAAACAATGTGTAGTATGCTCACGTGCTATGACCCCGATAATTGTGACTTTTGGAGATATAAATTGTTGTTCTTGGGCTTACAACAATTGCTTTTAGTAAAACAACACATAGCTGTTAAGTATTCTCTATGATTCCAAGGATAACTTTGCTGTTGCTGTCCCGAAAACGCACACAAAATTGAAAGCCCTAAACTCATAATTTTTTCAGTGTATTAATACCATATCCGGGTTCAGGATTTTTTTTTGTGTCTCCAGTACATCAATTTTATATTGCCGTAATTAGGCTTTGATATTCAGCAGCATACGAGCTATTCAGAGGGTGTATACATCCTACGTTTCAAACTGTATTTCAAGAAGTGTAACGTGACACAGTCTATCATCCCGAATAAGAGACGCATAACAAACAACTCTGGCACTATTATTTATATTGCTAGAATTAAAATCCTAAATTCCATAATTTGACGTTAGAAATAATACTTGCTTATATATTCACCGTTTAAACAGGTGTCAGACCTTATTTGGAAAGCAAACCATTTCAAAATTGATTCTATATTCTATATCTTGTTAGATATAAAAATAATAAAAATTCTTTATATACAATAATAAATGAAATTGGGTAATAATCAATTTTCTCTATACCAGTTAGGAGCAAATTATTTGTATTAAAGAAATTAAGAATAATTTAGTCTAAATAAAATAATAAATTGTCATTAGATAATTGCATAGAACAAATGGTATAACTTTAAGTCATTGTATAATTTTAAATTCTAAACTTGAAAGTCCCGCCCTTAGCACTTAAAACGTCTAATTGTTCCGAATGGTCTAATTGTGACCGGAACCCGACATGCTGGAGGAAAAAGAAGAGCGAACATTTTGGTGAGACGGCAAGTTCCTGGCTTTTTCTGGTTTTGGCTTTGGCGCGAGGAGAAGACAAAAAGAAAGTTGCGTTCGGAGTATAAAATTTTCAATGAGTAAAGCTTAAGCCGAGGCGAGTAAAAATATTAAAACGATACATAATAACAAAACCTACGAAAGAAATCAAAGTGACCGAGAGTTCGAGAGCCGAGGAACGATCGAGGATCGAGGATCGAGGAAAAGTCCAGAAGCCAGCAGAAATTGGAGAAGGAAAATTGTCTAAGGGAAGTACCTTGGGATAAAATTATCTAGCAAGTAGTAAAAGTTATTTCACGCATGAAAATTTTGTAGATTACTAACCCGTAGGCACTTATTTTTACTAACCCCAAGTAGTTAAAATTTCGATTGGTAGCAGGGCGGCCGCATAGGGGACATAGTGTGTACAGTAATGTGAACCGAATTTTATTGAAATCAAAAGATAATTAAATGAAGTAAGATTGCAGGTGGTAGTTTGCAAATCCAAAATCCTCCCATTTGCAAGATTAATGCAAGGTCAAGTAACCCCTAGGCTTCTTGACCTTACAGAAGGGATCGTCATCCAGATCGGTGAAATCGAACTCGATGCGGTGGGCTATTAATATTTAGGGATAGTGCATTATCGTTACCTTAAAATGAGATTTATAGGGTTACTTCTTCCTAAATGCTACCTAATTGAAATAAATTTGTAGCCTTTCGCAAATGTAAGGCCAGAAGGGATGACAGACGTAAGTCGTGTTTCACTTTTGATTATTATCAGATTCATATTGTCGAAACGATGTGGATGTGGAGCGTTGCTTTAAGTACACCTGCGGTTTGAAGTACGTGTTCCATGTTGCAGTAAATAATGTTTAGTGAGATGCAATTTTAAAACAGAATCCAAATACCTCCCACTCCTGGGAAACTTTATAAAGTGCAATCCATTTCCTTATGGAGTACTGTTAATTAGAAAATTTATCCTCATTTTATCCACCTTGTTCCCGGCACGTAGTGTAGTGGATGTGTTAAACATGCATACAACAGGGCACTGCTTGGTTTTGATGGGGTTTTTGAACCCTTCCAGCACGTATTCCCTAATCAATTTTCCTGCAATTGCTTAAATTAGCTCCGTATATCCACGAAAAGTTGACTAAACTCCCAACCAAACACGAAATAGGTCGAAGTTTTGATATGGAAAAAGTTCTCGTGATGGAAATTAGGGTTTTCGCACAAGTATCTGAACTAACATGTGCTTATTAAAATGCAAAGGATACATGTAATAGGCTTGGGAGTTGAACCATTGCTAGCTCCGGTTCCGTTGGTTGCATACACAGCACCCAAGGCGCTCCTTCGAAAAGTGGGCTAACATAATCTGTTCGTTGAGTTGGTTATGGTATTGGGATCAAGGTGAATTTTACATTCCTTTGGAAATGTTTTAATAGACAGGTGGGAAGCTTTAATGATAATTCGCGCGATAGTTTTACTGATTTCTCTTTGCATGCAATCATGATATGCGGCTTTCGGGTAGATATTTATGTGTTGTTCGTTAAGATTTATAGACTCTTTGGAATGATGTTATATAGGTTAAATTTATGGCACGAAAGAACTTACTTTGTATGTAAAATGAGGTTTCGAGGAAGGAAATCGTTTCAAAGAAAGAATATTGTTAAGTCTTTACTGCGGAAGATGTAAAATTTCGATCACGAAGAGCATGCCGTAATTATTGGCAAGCTGAAGTCTTGTTAACGAGCTCACAAAAAGTGATGGTAGCCCATTATTTCTTAAATTATTTTTATTTAAAAGCAAAATATTTTAAGAAAACTCTTTAAAATAAATTGCGAGAAGTAGAAGACCAATGGGGTTCGAGAAGGCTGAGTGGAACGATTTAAAGGCAAAAGTACTCGCATCGCTTACCGTTTCAATAATCTTTTCCATTAAGTAAATAAAATAAGAATGAAGAGAAGGAAAAACTGGCCAAGATATTAAAAAAACTGCTGCAAAAACAGGTGGGTGAAGAACAGCAAGCGTACCAGCGAATATTATTTACTTTTTTACTGATTGAGTAATTTTAATAAAATATGAATGTGTGAGGGTGAATCAATAATCTTCCAATCTGGCTAAGTAACACACAGGCTTTTTCTGACCTTTGTATTTAACTCCGCTCCACATCAACCATGTTTGCATTGGGTATTGTTATCCTTCTAAGTCTTCTCCAGGTATTCTTTTCTTAGAACTAACTTAAATTGTCTGTTTCTGTTTTCCAGGTTGCTCCTTTGAAGCGTTTCTTTTTATGGCAATACGTGAAATATTATCCAAGAGCCATCTTATTTGGAATGCATGAATTTTAAAAAATATTTACGAATCCCATGATATCCGCAACCATAGGCCTTGATAATATCTTAACCATATTTCTAAAGGGCTTAAATTCCTCCTTCGTCAAATTTTAAAACCCAAGTGATATGTATGATATCAATACTGAGACACTGCAAGGCTCTATTTCATCTCTTATTCTTTTTGTGCAATGTATTATTGAATTGACAAATCGCATCGGTGTGAACGCATCAAAAACCGATGATTCTTTCGAATGTGTCTCAAAAATCCCTGCTCCTTTCTTTGCAGTACTTCAAACCCCTCTAATCTGAACATCTTAAGGGTTCAAATATGCAACAATCTCAGTTGAACGGATCATATATTTGTAAAGAGCATAGCTTTTCTGGAAAATATTTCACTTCGTTGGACTTAGCATCCATTTAAAACACTTATATCAGAATCAGACTTGAATATAACTCTCACATTGGGAGTAAGATGTCCTGAATTGTCCGCGTTGAAGAGACATTTATTTCTGCTATATAGAAAAACATTGCAAAGTACAAGTCGGTTTGTTTTATAAACTTTCATAAAATCGATACCCCAAATGTACTCGTCACCCGGTAATTCGATTTTTATTTTAAATGGGAAACGAAAATGGCAAAGGAATAAAAGTGAAGTTAGATGCTGTCTATGGAAACCATTCCCATCTATGACAGCCATGAGATATTGGTTCAACGAGTTAAAACATGGATCAACATCTGTTTTTGATGAAGAGCGCTCAGACCGCCCGGCAGACGTGACTACTGAGGAAATCGACAAAAATATTCACAACATGATTGTCGCCGATCGCCGAACAAAAGTTCGCGAATTAGTAGAGGCCATAGGCGTGTCGTACGGAACGGTAATCAATATTTTACATGACAAGGGGCCGCGGTCACATTGAAGGCGAAGAGGACTGAACTAGACTACACTAGCCCGACCCACATCCGGCTGGACAGAAATGTGGCTACATTGCAACTGAATAAAACCGGTTCGTTTACGCCAGTTTCTTGCCGGAAAAGTCAAACCGGTCGGATCCGGTCTAGTTCGGTCTAGTCTGGCCGGAATATAGCCACATAGCCACATATAATTACATTATATGCGTTTTATTGTTCCGTCCGGTCTGGTGCGGTTCGATCTGGTCCTATACGGCTTCAATGTAGCCACGGCCTAAGCTAGGAGTGAGAAAGCTGTCGGCCCAATGAGTGGTGCAATTCATCACGGTGCACGACAAGCGGATACGGATGTCAATTTCGAAGCATTGCTGTAACCGAAATCCGCAGGAGTTTTTGCGTTGAGTAGTCACCGTTGGTGAAACCTGGATCCATTATTTTACAATAAGATACAACAGTGAACTTTTCCAGATGAATCTGCTTTCAAGAAAAAAAAAGACTGTCCTATCGGGCGGAAAGGTGATGGCCACGGTTTTATGGGTTTCAAAAGGAATGGAGAAAGGGAGGGAAAGCAGTAACTTTTTGGGTCGATTTGACGAGAAATTGAAGGAGACTCGGTCGCACTTGACAAAGAGAAAAATGCTGTACCACCAAGAGAGCATACCAGTCCTTTCATCCGGTATCGTCGCCACCAAATTGCATGAATTGCGATATGGGCTGCTAGCGCACCCATCGTACTCACTCCACCTGGCTCCCTGGGACCCCTTTCTGTTCCCCTACATGAAAACGTGGCTCGCGGGAAAAAAATTCAGTTCAAGCGAAAAGATCATCGATGAGACAGAAGCCTATATTTTAAACTGTTTAACAAGCCGTATTTTTTGCAGGACTTCAAGAAATAGCAGGAGCGTTGGGAAAAGTGTGTCGCTTTAAAAGGAGATTATGTTGAAAAATAAAAGAAAAGTTTTGTTAAAAACTTTCATTTTCATTTGTATACTTATTGGTCCACCCTCGTAGTTACCTGTGATTTTAGCAGTGGATAGTCCACAAAACAATTTTAAAGTCCTAGAAAAATTACTTTTTTTTTAAATTATTACTTCCCTTATCGAAAAAAAGTCTTAAAAAATAGTCGGATATGTCAAATCTTGAAGAAAAAAATTTTCAACATTATGAGAGAGAACGAGAGCTCTAGAAGATTTAAATGTGAGCTGCTAACTGTGTCCTGAGCACTAACGAGCGACTGTATTTATTTTTTTTTGCTAAGAGAAGAGTGACTTACCACGGTTGGGTAGTCCTACTGGGTAGTCCTACTGAGGCTGGAAGGAAAACATAGAGGAGTACGGTAAAATTGCGATCACTGCGCTTTATTTCTGCAGCAAAACTTTTGGCAAAAAATAAAATATTCACTCTTGTATCCTATACGGAATGCACACCGTCTGTAGCTATGGCTTACCAGCTTACTCATGGTATTGTGGTGTGCAGGACTGCCTTTAAGAAAGTATAATTCATCTTAAAAGCCTCATCAAGGTAGAAAAAGCAGCCTTATTGAGTATCACAATTATATTTCACTCGACATTGAGGTCTATCCATAAACGTCTATGGTAAAAGCGTCGCTACTAAAATTGCCCCAAGGCTGAAGAAGTTAGACTGTTGAATATCCTCAGACTAGCGTCACATCATGATAATGGCTTATTTGGTAAGCCACGGACTATGCAGTCCCATAGCCCAATTTCAGAACAATAGAAATTAGTATCGTTAACAGAGAGGAGCGGGGTGGAAAAATCGAGGCGCTATCTATCACTATCACAGTGTTAAGGAGTTCTACTGCTTGTCTAGCTACTGTAGTGTGCCTCAAGCGGAATCTTTGCCATTAACATTGCTGCTATGATGTTAATGGCGACACATGAAATATGGATAGAGGGATCTATACCGGAAGTCAAGAGTCAAGATTAAAATATAATCAAGTCGTACCTGGTTCAGAGCTGTTGTTAAAACACAGTCTTAGGGGATACTTTATGTTTGTCACAATAATATATCGAGAAATGAGGAAGGGTTAAATTACGGGCAATTCTATAGCGGGAAAATCCATAGGCAGACCATTAGAATCAGAAATGAAAGATGTATCAGGCTAACTATCATAATTTCTTATGAAACTTCAGAACAGCAGCAACCAAAAATTTGTCCCATAGGTGCTCCTTTGAACAATTTCTGCACAAGTATGTTGGACGAGATGCTCCGCTTTGGCCGGAAGAAGGAAAACAATAGAAGGTAAATACTTTTTCGATTCACTGAGTAACTTGCTTCCGCCCTCTGTTTATTTGATTTATACGGGCCCCTTCAGATGAGGTTCTTTCTATGTTTAGAGCGTTTTCTATGATTTTGTGAGGATAAATATTATACACGTAGCTATATTAACCGCCCTGGTATTTTGAGTAGATCTTGTGACATACTGGATGCGGACTTCTTTTCTCTTTTGAATTCCGATCGTGTCCTGCCTTCCCTCCTTTCTAAGCGGCTCTTATAGTTTGTAAAGTGTTTGAGTCGAATGCTCGCAGAGATAGCTTTCTTCACAGAATATTTTAAATGTACTTTAAAATTGTATGCATGTGTATGACAGGAGTTTCATAAATTGTAGTCCGTCATAATGGAGTACCTACAATATACATGAGCAGGATGTTAGCAGAATGTAACTAAACTATTCACGGGATTCTAATTGCTCCAATTACACAGGAAATAATTTAATCGGTCTAAAAGATTACAAAACGTGATGTACACTTAAATTACTACTTTTCAATTATGCGCCTCTGAATATTCAACTCCAGCAATTGTTCAAAAACCATCGAAGTGAGTCACAATTCCAGTTCACCAACCACTCGTGGGAGTCATCATTAATTTTTGACAGCATATCTTTTAAGCTATGCAATTTCTACCAGCGATGCGTATACATGTCTTCCAATCCTCGTGGAATTTAAATGATCAGATGTGTGTGGGATTTGCATTACGAAAATGATTTATTCCGAAAGTCGTAAAATTAATCGGTTCATAATAAAGTTCAAATGTTACACGTCTGCTAGCCGACATTTCAATTTCGCAACTGAAGCAGAGAACATTCCGAAATTTAAATGAAATGGAAATTGGAAAATTGAAAGTAAAGCAGTTTATATCCCCCGTGGAGGAAATCCATAATGGGGCCAATACCGATGAAGTTATAGAATAAATAACAAACGACAAATTTCATAATTCCACTCGAGTGGAATAGGCTCAACAATTGTGTAATAAAGTGGATTGTGGAATTTTCTGAGGGACTCAAATCAATCACTCGACAGCTGTTGAATGAGACGATAATAACAGAAATCTTATCGTGGATTAGCCATGAAATAGTTCCATATGAAATGACCATAAATTTTTTATCATACCCCAATAACTTTGACACATAGTTCCGTCGCAATGCTCACGTTTTATTTTATTTGCCGACGTGACCACTTTCTGTTCGAAAACTTTCGACATCTGTTGACATTGTAGCCCTCGTTGTTCTAAGAATACCTGCCCTTTGAAAAGGAAATTGAATTTCCCTTCTATTCCGGACGATATTTTACCTTCTTTCAAAATTACATTGTTCAGGAGAAAACACTGTTTACATGAATAATTAAATATTTCTCTAAACCTTTGTTTACTGGGCACTGGTTGCAGAGCTCTAATAGGGTTGGTAGATTTGGTTGGCTTGTATAATATTTAAATTTGACGATAAGACCACTAGATCTAAATTCACTGGATCTTGGATATCTTCAGGCTATCGAATTCTAAAAAAGAACTTCTTTAATGGGAGTACATGTAGTATACGATTAGAAGGGTATCGCTTAATATTCGCGTATCAGTTTTTCTCGTATCATCAATTGAAAGTAAGAAATTGAAAAACAATTGGTATTGTTCTATATCAGTGGTTCCCAACCTTTTTTTTTACGAGGGACCACTTTGATTTCTTTATCATTAGCACGGACCATGACGTACAAGAAAAAAAACTGAATCAATCCGAAAATAAACTTTAATCAAAAACTCAATAGCAACACACATTATCAGTATTATTTTAATAGAAAACATAACAGTTTTAGTAGAAAGTTCAATAAGTTTTGAATCAAGGTGATTTTTGAGCTTGCATCTTCTTCAGAAGTTCGGCAATTCTAGGACTAATATTATTTCTCAAAGCTACACGCAAATCATCACTTACTTTCAATCAGTTCCTGGCCTTGTTTTTAATTACCAACAAAACAGAAAACCCTTGTTCGCATAAATAAGTTGTCGAGAAAACCGTAAGATAGCGCAAGGCGATTGTTCGAATTTTGATTTAAAAAATTGATTTTTGACACCAAAATTTCTCCAGTGAATTAGTTTCAAATGCGTCCTTACAATTTCTGTATATTTGCGATAACTTCTAACAGCTTGTTTCCGGACCCTTACAATTGCAAGTTCAACTTATTTATGTATGTGAAAATATCCACAAGATAAGCCAAATTCATCTGAGATGTTGGATCAAAAAATTGCTTTAGCAACTCATTCATTTTTTGTCATCTAAAAAAATCTCAACCTCTGCTCTGAGTTCGTGCAATCTTCCCAACATGTTACCTTTCGACAGAGAACGAACTTCTGTGTGATAGAGAAGCGCCTCATGGTCGGAATTCGGAATCCATTTCAGTGCACAGTTTAAAAAAAAGCGTGTGTTTAAGGCGCTATTTTTGATAACATTTACCACTTTTATGGCCAATTGCATTGTATCATTAAGGCATCCAGGAAGAGTCTTAGAAGCTAACGCCTAACGATATATGATACAATGCGTTGTTATTACCTTAGGATTCTTCTGTTTAACTAACGTCGCCAGACCGGAGCGTGATCCCTGGAACGCCATCCGCACGGAAACCAACGAGTTTTTCCCACATACTTTCAAGACGTCGATACCTTTTGATGTTGTTTCCAGTTCTCGCGAAATTAATAATTCTTCTTTGATTATGTTGTCGTCGTCTAAAAAGCCGATAAACACAAGTAATTGACAACAATTAGAAATGTCAGTCCACTCATCACACTGCAAAGCGAAGCATGGTAACTTTTTTATTCTTGAAACAAGTTGCTTTTCGATATCATTCGACATTAGTTCCATTCGAGCTTTAACCGTGTTGTTCGATAGAGGTATTTATTGCATTTTTTTCTGGCCTCTAATCCCAAAACTTCCTCGAAAACTTTGATCAAACACGGTTTCACGAGCGTTCCTCCGACTGTGTGAGGTTTTTTAGATTGCGCTACTAATTTCGACATCTCAAACGACGCTACTAAAATTTTCTTTGATGTCGCAAATCTCATACCACTATGTAGATCCGAGTTTCATTTTTTTAGGTTATCTAATTTTTTTTCAAAGAATTCTGGCGGTCGGTCAGAGAAATTAGAATGGACTGTTTCTAGGTTGATACCAAGCGGATTATAGTTAGGCTATTAATATGCTATGCTATGGTTGGGTGTATGGGACAACAGCAAAAAACAAAAACCTCATGGCGGAATATGGTTATCCTTTGAACCTACTACTACCTGCTATCTAAAAAAAGTGCGTACTTACCAAAGAATTCACTCGTTTATGGAAGTGGAAATTAGGAGTTAGTTCTCTACGACGGTATCACTTTCGCCTGCATATGGATTGCGTTAATGGACAAGGCACTCATTAGTTTTAAGATAGATTAGTTAGTTAGGATGGAACAATTAGTTTGTAAAGGATGGTGTACTTAGAAATAAATTAATTACTCTTAAAAGACTCTCCCGTGAAAGCTTGGAAGACGCAACTTACCTAATTAATGAAACCCGAAGGGAATAGCACCTTATCTCACAGACGTGGAATACAAAAGAAATTTATCACCTCTTCTTCATGTTGCCCAGGTGTAAGCACGACATAATTGGACTGATTCCAACCCAAGACGCGAATATATCAGGTTAAATGGCCCCAAAACATTGCAACATTTCATTAAAAATCGAAAGAAAATCAGCTGTCAAGAGGAGCCGATTTTGCAAAAATTCTACCCCAAAACGAATTTTGGTCAATTTTTGGAGTATACCACAACGAAGCTAAGTACCTGAGGAATCCAATTTGGAGAAAAACCGATTTTTTTTTTAAATAGAAAAAAGAAAAATTTTAATATTATTCCACGGAATGGAAACATCGCGGGGATTCGGAAGGGAAATTCCAAATAGGGGGTAGAAATACTTAAAAGAAATGTATTGGTAGGTGAAGGGGTCAATCCAGTGTAGAAATTTTGAGAGGCAGAATTAAGCGAGTAGGAACTTGAGAAAGAAAAACGGGAGCAGCCAGATCAAAGAGGATCTTTTAAGAGGGAAAGATAAGTGGAGTTTTTTTAAATTTATTTTGGTATTTTGTGCTTTTTTTATTTTGGTAGACTACCTGCCTTTTCCCTTATTTTGTATTTCTTTTATCCCTTCTATTTCTTTTGTTAATTTTGAATTGCTTTTTTTGGATTTCTTTTTGATATAGAACTCTTTTTAAGTTATATTTCTTAATTTTGCTGCTTTAGACTAGCGTTTAGTGCGAGAGAGAGTGAAACATTATAACGTTTTAGATATACTTGTTGTTTTATTGCGAGTTCGTGGAAATTAAAAAAAAAGAGATATTATTGAGTGTGAGAGGAAATATAGCGATTATCCACCCCATTCTTCTGCTTAGCCGGCAAAATTTATGCGCTAGTAAATTTAGCGCATAACAAATTGTGTTTTGAATTTCAATAATTCGCGCGCGCGAACTATTCAAAACGTAACTTTACACGATCAAATTGCGTAAGAGAAAATTGGAACGAGAATGTTAGGGAGACCCAATTAGAAGTTAACAGATTCTGTACATAAGTACAGATAAACACACTTTCCCCACACCTAATTTATGAGCAACATAGAAGTTGTAAAGTAGTTGAATAAACCCACCTAAAGTAGGCAGTCGTGTCTTTTATTGTCCACATATTCATATATGTATTACAATAGAAACCTAATTTTCGCGATCCACGAAACAAAAATATATATGAGGAGTAAATATGCAAGTTATATCAATTTTTTATCGGTATGTTATATGAATACTGACGAAATCTAAAGTGACTTGACATCAAATCAGTTTATATATTTTTGGAACTTGAATTAATTGTTTATTAGGATCTGTAGACAAGATTACATTCTTTTGTAAGTACAAACATAAAATTGGAAAATAAAATATAAGATAAATAGAATATAGAATAGAAAATTAAAAACAAATAAGAATAATACAAAGCGCTATAATTCTACAGGCCTGTAATTTAGGCTACCTACATGGCATAAGAGGTTGCATCGGCGATGTGAACGTGTCCCTGTAGTAACGATCCACGGAAATTGGCTCTGTGGCTTTTCAGAGAGCCATACCTGTTTTATCGACAGTGCCTTCTTAAGTTTTCAAACAACATAAAGCCTTTCGATCGTTTCACAGAAGGCTCTCCAGGATTTCCTTTCGATCTCCTTGACTTGTTTTTTGCTCTGTTAAAAGCCTTTTTGGCCTTTACTTTTAGAGTGCCTAAAACTGAAAATGTGATTACCCGTCTTCCTAGCTACGCCCAGCGAATTCAGGAATTCATGTAGCAATGAATTGTAACTTAATATTTACAGTATCCACTCCAATTTCTTGGAACAAATACAAACCACATTCTCAAAACCAACATGAGTAAATTAATGCAAATTTCATGAGGGTGGAGAAATGTTCACGTGCAAAACGAAGAAATAAAGTCAGAATTAAGTCAAGGAGAGTGAAAATCTAATTCGAAAATTGTTGACAAACTCCCACACGGGTGCACCCCACAAACGAAAAGGAACTGAAATCCAAGCATTAAATCCATCAGGAATGTTGAGATTTCCACACATGATGCCATTCTGGGTGCAAAATTTCACCAGCTGAGGTAGAAACCCAATACGCCCTCAACGATAGATACTGTAGATAGGTATATGAATTCTGTCTGTTCAATGCACGTTAAGCATACGCGACGTGGGAACGAAAAACGAAGCTGGTTGTGGTTTTGTGGCACATATCGTTTTCGTTTACATCAACATTATAACCGTCATCTAATAGCATTTAATTTGCCCGAATGGTTCTGCATGCAATCAAGGTCAATGGGATAGGATGGAATTTAAAGATGCTTCGAAAGTTTGCAGAGGCAAAATTTCATGCGGATTATGAAGTCAGGTATCGGGAAATAATTGTCGCTTACATTTGTGGCGATGTCTCTCTACAAAAACCATCCATCCTTAAAGTCTTTCTTTGATCGGAAGGAAGCGGTGGGGTCCATCAACTGAATAACATCTCCCCTAAGAAAAGTACTACCTGACATCCATTTCAATAGCTTTTTATCCTCTGCAAAGTGCTCTTGTGATGACATCTCTTCACGACATCTCTCCAGGGTTGCGTCACAAATTTCAAGCAAATGCCCGCCCTTAAGCCAATTACCCGAGCAATCGATAAGCACTTTTGAAAATTTCATTGCACGCTTAATGAATTTCTAAATAAAAAGCGCTCGCCTTGCACCCGCCCCTAATTGCCACAGAAAGGCAAATATTCACCTGTTATGGGCGCCATTACACTTCAGAGGACTAATTAACCATGAGCCAAATGTAGGTTGATCAGATTTGCCATCCCTTCCCAATTGCCACCCCTGCAGGAATAATTTGAGGGCGGCGAACATAACTGAGGGGGAAAGTACGTTTGGTTCGTTGTTATCACACGAAATCTTGCTTTCGAGGTGTATAACCCAATTTTGGTGAGATTGCTGCTGGAGGATCATAAGGATATGCGCCAACACAAGGTGGGTAGTAGGTACCTTCGGTTTGATGGACATAAACAACCAGATTATCTCCACTGACCCTATTTCGTTGACATTTCTTTCACTGATATACACGTGCCGTGGACAGGGATCTACAGGGTTTCCAGCCGACTGATGACTATAGAATTGTCGCCCCAACTTTTCTTTAGTCGTTCTGTTCAAAGCCTACACGTGATAATTTTACGGCAGATTTATTTCCTACAAAAGAACAAAAGGAACCCGGCTCCGATTATTTTTTGGGTATTTAACTGTCTGATATTTCCCTGCAATTAGGACAGTTGATGAAAATTTATAGAACAAGTTAGGCGTGAAGATACCTACAGGCTACACATTACATGGTCTCACGTTTAAGGATGAAAGTTCTTCTGCTTGTGTAGCCTGAATGAGGGTGAAAGAAGAGGCGGGCGAAAGTGGGCAAATAGAAACACTAATTACCTGATGAATGGGAAGTCTAACCTAAAGTGTAGAGATCGGGGGAAATTACGCAGAAAGAGGCTTTTAATTATATAAAAGAACAAGCCAAGAATTAAAGGAATTCCTTTTGATTCTTTCGGCAGTCTTTCATTATTGAGGCATGGCACAAGAATTTATTGAATGCAAACGATGTAATCAAAGATAAAATAATTTCATCGTAATTTTCTCAAAGTTTACATACTTTAAAACTTCTGTTTCTTTTTGAGTTGTGCTGAGTATGGTTTGCAACATCCGATGCACCCTCCGCAAAGTACGTACAAGAAAGAGTAGTGAGGCTGGAGCAATAAATGTGGGTTCAGCGGGTATTTTTAGTTATCGAAGGAGTCGCTCACTTTATCTGCTAAACCTTTCAAAGATATGGAATGGCCGCCAGTATTTTCGACGAATTCATCCAATATTTTAACAGACATTACTAACGGTGTCGCTTGAAGCTGGTAAAACGTTGAGATGCGTTAGCAAGGTTAGGTAGTAAATTAGTGTATCTCTATAATAACTTTTAGGGGGTCACAATTAGAGTAGTGGCCAAACTAACCGTTTTTACTAAAGTTTGCTCAATTTACTCTGCTTTCTCCATTTGGGTACTGGGCAGTAGCTTCAACTAATCAGTACTACAGTACAGCACGACCTTTGGTGTACGCTGGAATATAAAAATGGAAGCAGTGTATCAGATGGATAAGAGGTCATTAGCATGGCGTCATTGCAAATTTTTTTGGAGCTTTCACAGCTGGACGTGTACGTTCAGAAAGGTTTATACAGACCTCGACTCTAGAACCAGTGAAATAAACAGCATACTGGCCACAAATGAATCCACACTTTGAATAATTTCGCAAATTAATTATTACGAATTATTGGAAT
>QYTT01085308.1:4537-15646 GCA_006980735.1 Dasypogon diadema | reverse complement strand
AGTGGGCAGCTAAATATGGGACCCAGCCCGAAGTAATGTGGAAAACGGTTCCGGGCTGGTGCTTCCTGGGGTTGGGAGGGAGGGGTTTTAGTCGGTAGTCCAGCTGGGGTCAATCGGAGGCATCAGTTCATTCCGTTAGGGTTCAACCGATTTTCATCAAACATGTCTAAGAACACTCGCACATAAGTCACCTTTAATACAAAAAAACTAAATTGAAATCGCTTCATCCGTTCGGGAGCTATAATGCCACAGACAGACAGACACACACACAGACAGACACGTCAAACTCATAACACCCCTCTTTTTGCGTCGGGGCTTAATAAGGTAAAATTTAGGTGCCACATATTGAGGGGTATCCGAATCACCCCCATGTACGTTCCGTGATTTTTCGTAATTTTCGAATTATGATTTTTTTAATGGGTCTTTGAAAATTTTCGACCGGATCGGTTTCTGCATTAAGTCTGGCCGGCAGTTCAAACGGCCCAATGAATTCACCATTAAAAATAACAGGTCACATGTTGGAAAGTTGAAAGTCTCGCCTTGTGTGGATCTTTAATCGCCCACATGTGGATATTATGACTATTGGATATTCCAGTTCGCTCAAATCATGGCTCATCCGTCCGCAAAATTCTATTAAGAAATCCGGAATCCTCTTGTTGTTTTCGCAACTTGGTTTGGGGATAATCAACCCGTAATTGATAATATGTCAACAGCAAAGCCTGGACTCGCTGAATGTGACATGCGCGGTATCCTTCGTGAAGTACCTATGTCTTGGGTAGATGATCTTCGAATGTTCAGAGTATGAGCCATAGTTCCCGCACTCGTTGATGATTTCCTAGGAACTTCTTCCAGCACTATTTCTCTGCGATCCGGATCAACTCTAGGAGCTCCTTTACGACGGTCATCTCGACTAGGAATGCGGCCTGCCATTAATGTGTTGTGCATGTTAATAAAGACACGATGATCGGGATATCGATCAGGTTGTGGTCCACCTCGGCGTTGACGTTGATCCCGATACAGTCATGCTGCTCCATGGCCGTTGCCTTGTGTAACTCCATAAAAATAATGTATTTCTGCACATTCACTTAATGTGTAGCTCATCTCTAATACTGCCAAGTATAAAGAGTTATTCTTTTGTCAGTTTACACACTTTCTATCACAGGAATGATAAAATATGCAATAATTTATTTTTTTTTAATCAAATTACTATCTTATACCCTAGACATACAGAGTCCTAAATCACGATAATTCGTAATTCGGGCTCATAAATTACGATAAATGAATGATTTCGAGCTTAAATAATGATACGAAATTACCTCAAATGTTGGCTGATTTAGCTTTGAAATCACGATATTAGCTAAATCGGAACCATCTATATGTGAAATTTGCGTAAAATAAGGATTTTTGATAATGTTTCACTGCTCTTATTATGTTTTCTTCTTTCTCTTTTTAATAAATTCTTTTCCATTTCAAACATTTCATCAATTGTAATGAATTCCTTTAATTCACTTTGTAAAATATATAAAAACTCCGCAACTTTATAATTTTCCATTTTTACAATTGAAACACAACACGTCAAAACTTTACAGTGAAATAACAAACAGCTGTCAAACGTCTGTGTGTCACCCTGTAATTTGATTTCGAAATTACGTGAGATTTATCGTGATTTAGGACTCTGTTTGTCTAGGGTATTAGGAATTTTCTACCTATTTTTGAAGGCTGATTTCAGCGAATAATAGCCTATTAAGTACTTCTTTTTTGTATTACTATGAAAGCCTAGAGGCTAACGCAGTTTTTAAATTTACTCAGGAACTAAGGAATTGCCTTTTTAGATTTTTAATTTGAAGTTGAAATTTCAAGTCTGACTCGCTCGAACGTAAATTCTCGAATTTAGGTCAAAACTTTTGTAGCTTCCATTAATGTTACGAATCTGATTATTTTATGTATGAAAGTACAATTCATAAAGAATGAGTTAAAAAAAAGCTTCTACAAATTAAAAAAAAGTATTGAAGCCGATCCGGTCGAAAATCGAAAAACCCATTAAAAAAATCATAACTCAAAAACTAAGTAAAATCGCGGAACATACATGGGGGTGATTCGGATACCTCTCAATATGAGGCACCTAATTTTACCTTTGGGCGTCACTTTTCCGGCGACCCTGTATTAAATGCTGCGCATATTTTTTTATTTTATCAAAATAAATAATGAAATATCAAAGTTAGTACGGATTAAAAGAATTGCGAGAATTCTAAATAATATAATATATTCACGGTTAAAAATTTTGGAGTAAATTTTAAGATTTTTGGTATTGTATATATGACTACACCAGAAAAATATTAAAAGCTAATCCTTGGCATATATTAAAATGAAATACTTCTAGCCTTAAACTTTAATACCAATGATGCGTAAATTTGAGACGTCTACCTGTAAAAATTGAACCCAAGCTGTCAGCCCAGAAAATTTTTTATTTGTATTTTGTAGTATTAATATGAAGGCATTAAAATACGGAGCCGTAATTCTCCTTAAAACCCATTTGCCCTCTTAATAGCAATTCGCATAAATATTGAAACTCAATATAATCATATTTAATTTTAGATTTGTATTTGAAAAATATTAAAATGTAATACTTCAGAAACTACTAAGTCACACAAAATGTAACTTTTCGTTTCTCGAATTTTGGGTCGAGTCAGAACTAAATTTATTGAGAATGTCACAAGTACTTATATACTATACAAAAATTTCTATTACGAATTATAAGCTAAATGAAAAAAAGGTTTTTCATATGTGGCAAAAAGTGTTGCCACACAACATATACTTGAATGTACTTTTAATATTTTACGATGATTAAAACTAAATACGACTTGCATTGAAAATTAAGCCTTAATATCAGAAGAGTATTAGAATTTACTCTCGGATTTTTAACCGTGTTAATGCGAAAAAATGAAGTGTGTTTCGATCAGCAAAGGCAACGGCAATTTCATCACTTCACCATGATTGCGGGCTTCGCCTGACGTGGACATACTTCGGTGTCCATAAGGACATGTAAACACAAAAATCTTATAAAGTATTAAATAAAAATCAAAAGTATTAAATTCAAATCTCGAAGAAAAGACATCTGTTTGTCTAAAATCCTTGTCATTATTAATTGGTATCTTTTCTGTTTATACATCAAGAAACTCGAGTAAAGAACATATTCCAAACGCATAACTGATGTAAACTTTCAAAGAATTGATTGCACAAAAGTATAAAAATTAATGGACAAGATCATTTTTTCACAAAAAACGTCAAAACAATTTCAACATTTTTCGAAAAGAGCACTGCCAAAGGATGAAATTATAGCGCAATTGTTATGACTACAATAACCTTTCTGGCAGACCATTGCTCACTCAGGTGAGTTTCACTTCAAACCCTCATACCCATGCAATGTCAGAGGCCTGGGGTATCACTTTTGATTCAAGCTGTGCCAATTGTGATTTAAACATTTGTCCTAATAAGGACCATGAAGGATGGTTTGACTGGCAACAAAAAATCTTAAAAGTCACTCTGTTTGAGGTTTTTCTTTAGTAACCCTGCTGTGCGACTAGAAGCCACCCCGACGCACAACAGATTCAACAACCCCTGCGAATAAATGAAAAATTTGACATTTCATTTGCGGGTTGTGTATCGAGCCCTTGTGGATTCCAGCATTTTTATTTTACTGGTGACATGGATTCTCTTGTGGTGTTATTAGGCTCTTTGTTCACATCTTGACGATGAGAATATCATTTCGAACTTACCTGTGGAAATATTTTGGCAGCAGTAACAAAACGACAAATGATGTCGTCAATAATTTGCAGGACTCTTGGCGAAAAATATCATGAATTGGTTTGCTTTGTTCCTTTGTTACCGATTTTACTGTCTCTTCAGAGTTTCTTATGAAAAGATAATCACACGGATGTTTGGGATATTTATGTATATCTCAGATATATTTCTTATATGAGAAGTTTTTCTTGGTAGCCACAATTAATCTATTTTTTATTTGAATTTCAATCTTACATAACCCGCAAAAAAATGTAATTGTACTGCTCAAGTATTATTTCATTATTTTATTGATTTATAGATTAGACTTTAAAAAGTCAAGGAAAAAGGAATGAAAAATTGGAAATGCGTATCTTAACAAACATTGCAGCTCTAATTAGAATTAATGAAACGAAGATCGCCATGTCAATCGGCTGTCTGTGTGATAGAATTAGAATCTGAGTTACAAAATAATTACTTAACCACCAACCCCATATTTTAAACAATTTAAATTTAGCGCATTTAATATGATTTTAGTGCCCAAAAGTTATCTTTAGCGTTCAGGCGCTGTTTAACGCTTTTCGTGGATTTTTAGAGTCGCCATTTTCGCTCCTAAAATAATTTTAATAACCTTTTCAGGAATCGTATTTCAATTGTTGAACAGTGAGGACGTGTATTCCAGCTGTAACGACTCCAAATTTTCGATATTGAGAAAATAATTTCCGAATTAGTCTGCGCTTTTCCCCACGATGAAATCCAGCATTCATATTAGTTGGCAAAATAGTAAACCAGGCAGGGCGGTTTTAAGATCCTCGTAGGCCTAAGCACTTTTGCATTATTTGTAAGCTCTTTAAATTTAATGTCCACGATATTCAATTGTTTATATATTTACATTATTTTTGAATTTTTTACCTTAATACACATTAATTTTCATAAATAAAATTAGGATTTTTAAAATGTTAGCGAACCGAGTAGTGATTACAAATCTGTATGATTGTCTAAAATAAAAAACATAAAATATATAATCAGCCTTAGGCTGATTACTTGATACCCTATATGATATAAATATAATTCATATCATAAAGTTATTCTGTACAAAATTTTAAAGTGATAGGTTGCTTTCCTTTCGAATTTTATGTCCAATAATCTGGAAATTCAAAATGCCGGCAAAACCAAGGAGTGGAGAGACGTGGCCTATTTTCGTTTTTCCGACTTGGATCCCATAAAACACATCTATGCAAAATTTCAAAGTGATAGGTTGCTTCACCTTCGAATTATGTCCAATAATCCAAAAAAAAGTTGGATCAAAACTGATATACCAAATCTATCATATAGGGTATAATAATAATGAATTTAAATTCTATCCCAGAAAGCGCACTTTTGTGTTAAGATTGGACTCCATGCAAGACTTGTAATTGTTAGTAGGGTCAATCGCAGGCATCAGTTCATTCCGTTAGACTTAAGAATATGCCACGGACTGTCACTGGCCGTGGCTAAGACAAAAACAATCATCCTCACAAAGAGGAGAATCAGCACTGTCTTGTCCATGGAGATGGGCAGGGAGCGGGTGCTGACGAAACATGCAGACAGGTACGTGGGGGTGATGATTGATTCCATATTCACCTTCGGTGAACAGATCCGGTGTGGCCGATAGGGCAACAACGAAGGTGGCGTACCTGAGCACTGAGCAGGATTATGGCTAATACTAGCGGCCGAAGTCGAGTAAGCGACGCATGCTGATGGAAACAACACAGTCTATAATGTTGTACGGCGCTGAGATATGACGGGACCAGATGAAGCTCGAGGTGCATCGGAAGCGTCTAGCCTCCGCGCAGAGACTAGGTGCTCTCAGGGTTGCTTGTGGTGCATACCGCACAGTATCGGAACCGGCAGTGCTCATCATTGCGGGGGTGATCCCAATTGGTCTGCTTGCAATGGAAAGAAAAGTCTTCTATATCAAAAAAGCCGGGGTCGGGCGAAAGTAAACCAGCAAGGAGGAAAGATTACACACCTTGAGTACATGACAAGAGCTGTGGGATGGCAAGGGAAGAGGGCTGTGGACTGCCAGACTGTTTCCAGGAATCGAATCGTGGATTGGAAGTTCCTGACTGGACACGGATGGTTTGGGTAGTACCTCCACAAGGTTGGGAAAGCCGACTCACTGGAATGCCCGTATGGCGGAGATGGTAGGGACAATGTTGAGCATACGCTCTTCATCTGCAACCGGTGGGCAGGTGGGAGAGCAGTCGTGAAGTCGGAGTTGGGCCAATTAAGACCAGACAGCATCGTGGAACTTCTGGTGGAGAGCTAAAGCTACTGGGAGCTAGTAGCAAGGTTTGAGGAGGATACGTACAAAGAACAGAGGCCACGAGAGCTGCTCCAGAGGGCACCTAAAACAAGAGGTCCAGCCCGAAGTAATTTGACAAACGGTTCCGGGCTGGGGCCTTCGCAGACGTTTTAGTCGGTAGTTTAGCCAAGCTTGCTGGGAGTCGGTAAATGGAGTTCCCCTCCGGCAAAAAAAGTCATTGGCCCGCATATTCTGCGGTTGCAAGGCTATTGCAAGATTATAACAAAACAAGTATTTTTTATTATTATCAAGTGTTATTTTTTTTATTATGAATTTTGTGAGAAGGTTGAAAACTTGCAACACTAGATCCCGTTTCAGAGATATAAAAGGAAGCATTTTCCTTAGGGCAGTTGATTATATACTCACACGGTGGTAGCGATAGCCCTTTCGTATAAATGGAATCAAAATTACTAAATCTTCTTACTTGTTTTTACTGTTGCCAATAGGAACTTAGTAAAGTAATTTTATGTTAAAAAAATTGTGATTAAGATCCTTTTCTCATTTTTATCACCCATTTATATGAAATTTCTCTCACCCACGCCAGTGGTCGAGCAGTCCCTTGTTGGCGTGGGTTTGAATCCCACACAGGACACGGCGATTTATCTGGGTACCACTGATTGAGGCAATCCTACTGACAAGAATTGTTCTTGTGAAGCCACTGGGGTGTTGCACAGTAATAATTTCATGCCAAAAAATTTTGGTTTACTTGCAACATTTGTCAGGTTAAAAGTTTCCCAATCTCCCTGTCTCTAATTTCCTTCCACCTAAGCTGTGCTGTGTGCATCATAGGGTTGTCCCATGAGCTTACACCCAGAAAAATAACTTGGTTAAAGCGTAATTATTTCGATAGTTATTTGACGAAATCACGCTTTTAACTAGAAAGTTCAAAGTGGTTATTGAAATAGTTATAAAATAGTTGTTCTTAGAAGTTTCGCAAGAAATTCAAACTACAATAAATAGTCATTTTTTACTATATAAAATGGTAAAATTCAAGTAACTATTTTAATAATTAATCGTGTGCATAAAAGGTATCACTCGAATATTTGTTGGTAATTTCGTCTAAAAATGACGAGGAAAATAGTTGAAAGCAATCTTCAGATAACTGGTACATATGAAAAACCTTTTTTTCATTTAGCTTATAATTCGTAATAAGAATTGTTGTAGAGTATAAGCACTTGTGATATTGATTTTTTATGACTTCATGTTCTTCGGTTTAATATAATTGATGCTCCTTTGACAGTATTGGATTACAGCTAGATTTCTAAAAGAAATACTTCGAAGCGTTAATATATCCTGTTTTAGTCCCTTCAGTTTACAATCAGATGGGTAAAACTGACTATATAGCGGTTATAAACAACCATTTTATGTTCCGGGCTTTTAACTAGTAGGTGGTCACAAGTAAACATGTTTTAGTCAAAATTAACTATTTTGTAGTCCCTTCAAATAGTTAGAAGTAATTACTTTTTGTAGTTAAAATCAACTAGTGTAATGTTGTTCCCAGTTTCAAACATGAAAATGGTTAAAAAATAGTCATTTTTAACCCCTTTTTCTCTGGGTGTAGGCAATACCTTAAAAAATATAAAATTAATTCACTGCCAATGCATATAAAATGCTGATTAAGGATATAATACTATAACTTTCTCCCTTATGAAAACAAATTTCTTTAGCACCAGGTTTTTTATTTACTTAAAAGATATTTTGAAGCTTATGTGCACTATCCCGCAATTAAGTTATGAATCAACTAGTGTAATGTTGTTCCCAGTTTCAAACATGAAAATGGTTAAAAAATAGTCATTTTTTAACCACTTTTTCTCTGACCCCTATGGTGTGCACGATCCTTTGGTGTCTTAAATATGATACGTTTTTTTCCCTGCGTGGAATATGATGGTGATAACTGATAATTAAAACAAGTCTATTTCGAATTCCAAATTTGATAAAAAAAACACTGAATTTAATGAAGTACTCGTATTAATCTTTCGTTATTTTGTCAGATATCAATTTTATTAACGGTAAAATTATGGACAGTTTATCAAATATCAGTTTTCGAATTATATCTGTTCTGTTTAACATATGACGTTTATCAGATAATTTTTTCAATTGATTTTAAAAGAGATACGTACCACAATATTCAGTGGAATAGTAGCAAAAATTGTGAAGATGTGCAGATGAGTTCTCTTATTTACGCCTAAGTATATTTCTTAATAAGCAAATAAGACAGTAACGAACTTTATTTACTTATTTTCTTCTTCTTGTACGGTGAATCACAATGTGCAGCTCTAACTTCTTTCAGTACACATCTGAGATATTCCACCTTGAAGTCTCTTCGGCATCAATACTCCAGAAACGTGCACGTAATATATACGTGTGTCAATTATTCTACGAATTTGTTACTTTCATTGTTATATTTCTAGAAATTCCTAAAAAAAACTAATGGCATCTGCCTAGTGTTATGATCCGCTTTGACTGACTTGTCAGCGTCTCCAAAAATGTGAATACGACTGCCGCCACCACAAATAAAAAGGAAGAAAGATCTTTTGCTTATGGGAATTTTGATAACAACTTTTTTGGGTCAGTCGGGCTTGAGGTAGTTGTGCCTGGCTACAAGACTCTCTCGAAATAGATGTCTTATCTGGGGATCGGGTATTTGACATTTTGGTCGCATTTTCCTTGCATTTGCTCATTCTTTTGGTTTTTCTGTATAGTGAAAATGAAATCTTACCTTTTTGGAGGTGGTTTAGATGTTATCATTAACGCCCTTGCATCTATCATCTTAAATATTTATCTTGATGTAAATCGACATAAAAATGCCTATGTTTACATTCATTGAATTCATATTCATCTGAACAGAGATTACATTTCATTTTGAGACAGCCGTTCTCTTTGTACTGACAAAATGCATCAATATTATGATTTATTTATGAAATATAGGCTCGGAATGCTTAAATTTATAACTCATTTGATTGGTTTATTTTTTTTAACTATATCTATTTTAAATCCAGCTCGATTAAATTAAAAAATTGTGTCACTAAGATAAAAAAAATAATCTGGAGAGTGCATCTAATTGAACTTTAAAAAGTGATGCAAACTTCATCTTGCCCTCATATCATAATAAAATTTTCATTTATGACGATATGTAAAAAATAAATGGTGCTATTAAAAACGTAGCTATCCCTTGCAAATTCATTGTAGCGCGAAAGCTAGAATTCCAATTCGGCTACCACTACAAAAACAGCTGATTTGTTCAAGAGTATTGACGAAAACATGCCACTGAAGTTATTTTACTCACTACGACTCACTTTTTATTTTTTAAGGTGTTGTCTTCTAAGTTCAAATTTTTGGGAAAGACGAGATTGAAAATTATTATTTAACCTGACAAATGTTGCAAGTTAATCCACATTTCTATTTATGAAATTTTACTGCACAAGACTCCAGTGCCTTCGTGAGTACAATTTTCGTCAGCAGAATTGTGTCAATTGGAACTCGTGATATGCGAGTATTTGTTTAATTGAATTTTCGTATAAGCCGCTTATTCAAATCCGAACTACTGGGATATTTCGAAAATTCGGATTTCATTTACTATCCTGATAGTGAAATGCAGTTTAAAAACCGGACTACATACTGTGGGTGTCGCAAAGCAAATAATTTTAGCACGAATGATATTGCCTGCGGTAGGAAGTACTTTTTCAAATTCAATGAAAAACGTAAGTATCCTCAGATATGTTTTGTTAAAATGTCAAGTGCAAGGTATTAATTAGATAGATTCAAACTGTAATTCATGGCATTCCGTGCATTTTTACTGAGATCAGTGACTTTCTCTGCAGATATCAGAGGTGTCCTTTATATTTATTTTAACGATTTTCAATACTCATACCAGTGGCCGAGTGGGCTAAGACGCACGCCTTCAGTCCTTCATTCTGTGGGTGCGGGTTCGACTTCTGCAAAGGGTATGATGATTTATCTAGGTTAAAACAGTTATGCTGACCAGTATTGAACTTGCGAAGCGACTGAAATGTTGCAAGTAAAAAGTTCATGCCAGAAATTGTGATTTACTTGCAACATTTTTCAGGTTACAATTTTCCCAATCTTCCCGTTGATCTTCCTTTTGTAAAGCTACTGACATTCGATCGAAATTCCTTTCACGAATGGTTTTTGGATTGTCAGTGATGGATGACATAAAACAGGACTTAAAATGCAAAACCCAGCAAGAAAATCTTCTATTATTACTACACAAAATTCTCTTCGTTATTTTGTCGAGAAGAGAAATTATAGATTTCTTATAATTAACAGGGATAACTCTCTTAAAAAATAATTTAACGTCATTTGATTAACTGGCCTCTTTCATTTCCCTTGTCCAATTTTCTTCGCTTCATAGCAATGGACACGTGTAGTCACTTCAGGCATCCTGGGGACTTCTAATGTCGTGTTTAGAGTGAGATGTAACGTTTGGTTTTCTTTAATCTCTTGAATTCCAATCTGGCACGCCTCGTTAAATCAGCTGCTCATGATTTCATGAGCAGCGTTTCTAACAGATTCTTTGATACTGTTCTAGTATAATTTTTTATCCGAATTAATAAATTTGTGAGATATCTTCTGTTGATCATAACACAGTCGATTTGCGGATGTGTATGTCTTCTAATACTTCCAATTGGCTTGGTGATTCTTAGGTTAAGCGAAGTAGTTATTGCAAACAACTTAATAACTCTAACTGACGAAATTGCTCTGTAACTATTAGCTTGTGTAATATGCAGTATTGAATTTACAGTCAGTCGCAAAATGATCGCTCAAGCGATAACCTTAATAGTGAAAGTTCTAAACTTGATGTTAAAGTTCATGGAATTTGCTGTTATTTTTGTATAATTTTTTGATAATTGTAAATTCTATAGCAATTTCATATAATGCTGTGGACTGAACAAATTAAAGTAATTTTCGACACGAGTTTAATCTGGGTCAAAGTGTACCCCACGCCGCTCACAATACCAACACTG
>QYTT01085305.1:22701-35560 GCA_006980735.1 Dasypogon diadema | reverse complement strand
CTCTTCCGATCTATTATTTAATTTTCATGGAACATATACGTGTATATGTATAGTCGAGAACTGTTATGACATTCATTTTTCAAATTATAAATTCATTTTACTCCGTTTGTGACTATCTTCGAGGTCAAAGGATGTTCTTTACTATTATTATATTATTCATTTTGAACGCGTGATCAAATCATCTCAGCCTAACAGATTTGTAAAATTATGCCACTCTTTTAAGGGGGAACAACAGGGTAGAAGTTGGGAACCGATTTTCTTTTTTTTATAGTATTCGAAAGTATGCACTTTATATAATATTATCGTAAAATATTATATAAAAAAATGACGAAGTTACAGCATATTTTCTCTTGACGCATGCGAGGCTAAAACGATTCGAACCATCAGGATGATGCATAGTCGGCAAACAAAGTATTTCTATGAAGGGATATTATTTAAAAGGTAAAATTGAATTGTAAACTGGCCCTTTATTGTATTGGCCACACTGAAGATGCTTTTTTAGGTTCGTTTTCGTTCATTCGTAACGGTAACGAATAGGGTCTCGTGGATTTTAGCTTATCGCATTTTGTTGGGGTTTTTCTCGAAACGACATTTTTTTAACTGGTTTTCCTGTTTTTTCCGCCAATTAAATTCGAACCGCCTTTTTCTTTAGATCTACTTGAACTACATAAAATTCTCTTCAGTTAAGCGTACGGAAATTTTTTTCTATTGGTATTCACTACTTTTTGGCGTAGAAAACCAGGAACGAGCGTTCTTCGTGAATCGCCATGCAGCGATATCTGTCACGCTATTATATATTAAAAATTTTGGAATAAAAAAATTCGTAAAAATAGCTTAAAGTATGCTCTTTTCAACCCCCTATTAGTAACATTCATGCTGTGCTTGTATAAGTAAAAAAGAAACCCCGAAAATCAACGTTTTTTTTTGGTCGTCACCATGTTGTTCCCCCTTAAGCGCCAAGATCCACATATTTGCTGAGACTATATACTGTACTGTGTGGTTTTTTTCCAAAACCTAAGTAAAACATCTGACTGCATTTTGCTTTCTTGATGGTTTTGTCAGCCACAAATATTCCATATTCCTATGATATTTAAAAAAATTGTGCAAATATGTCCTGAATATGAAAGAAAAGAAATAAAGATCTGGTGAAATTCTAAACTTAAAATTAGAGTCCCACTAAGTTTTTCTTCCTTTTAATGAAACTCAGCAATCAGGAAATTATTTCTTGAAAACTTTCTAATTTTTGAAATTAGAAAGAAAAAATCTAGAATGTAAATATGTACAGCTCACTTGCTAACAAAGGTGTATACACTTTTCAGTCTTGTATAAAAATTTCGGGATTGCATAAACAAATTCCAATTTAGGACACTACATCCTGCCATCGAAAGTTGCATTTTAAGTGTGCACACAACTGAAAAATTCCAGAAGCAAATTGACGTTATCAATAACTAAACATTAGACAAAAGTACTAAAAATGTCCACAATCACAGGAGTAATTAAGTCCGAAAAGTCAACAGGACAAGTGGAGCGTACAACGCCAAATATCCAATCAATCAGGACACATTTTCTCCGAAAGTTTTCCATTTGTTTATTGACATTCGGCCTGCCCTCATAAAAAAGTAAAAAAACAGACAAAACCGATTGCTGAGCCTTTTGCCGCCATTAACAAGCCTCGCATACTCGTATGAATGCAGAGAGTACAAAGTACATACATCAAGTACTGCTGCCACCCGTCTGTTTGACTTGTGAATTATTAAGATTACTAATATTGAGTCCGATCAAAGATGCCGAAAATTGATTGTTGGCTTTTACTACGGCAAACCTTGTTTAACAAAGTGATGCGAGCAGACAGATAAGGGAAGGGTGGTGGTGACATGGTGAAGGCGCTTCAAGTTCTCAATCAGACAATGGTGGATAGTGAGGGTGGAGGGGGAGGCTCAAAGGGAAGACCATCAGAGATTCACTTTAAATAAGATTTTATCCGTTTCCGAAACGAGGGAAGACATTCAAGTCAAGGAGAAATTGTTCCCGGATGTAACTATTATCCGTCATGGCCTTTGCCTTCGGCTTACAAGTTTTTTCTCCGATTAATCCCGAGATTGTAAAGGTTTTTTTTTGGTGTTCTTTTGCTCACTTACTTTCCGTTTGTGCATTTGTGAAATTGGGCATTAAATCGCACTATTGTATTGCAAGGCTGGCCATCCTCACCCAGTTTCCGCATTAGCGCATCCGCAAAGAATTCAATACTTTCGGTAAGAATCCTCCAGGATCTGCAAGTTGCACTTGCACCTAATCGAGCGAAAAGCAAAATCCAATGTGACAACCACAATGTTTGCTATGCAAATCGCTTGTTTGTGTTTGTCCATTTCGGTTCAATTTAAAAATTTACAGAATGAAAAATTCGAGTGCTAATAACTTCCTGCCGTATTTGCGGTTTTTATTTCCCGTCCTTGGCTATACTACTGAGCAAGTTCCTACCAAAGTATTTGAACCGATTTCATTTCCAGTTCTACATTGGAGCAAACTTTGCTTTTCAGGTTGAGTAGAACCGTCAACGGTTTGTGGATGTTAGTTAACGTCGAAAGTATGTTTACACGTGTACACATGCAAATGAGTGCAGAAATACTATTTGCAAATATTTGCACTCTGCATCGATGTGCTATAAATTCATATTTATTTACCCAAATTAGCTGGACAATTCATGAAAATTAATCGATTTCTATGCTTCCAAGAAGGATTTCTTGCTAAGTAAAACCGAGTCGACGTATAATTTTGTACTTTTGTAAAAATAGGAGTAGGTTAACATTATAACATAGAATCCTTTGTTTCTGTCATAAAAATACTTCAATAGTTTCTTTAAAATATCTGCAGTTTTTTTTTAATTATAGCTTAGAAATCTTTGGGACATGTAATTTGAATTAAAATTTCGCTACATTTCAATATATTTCAGGAATTATGTACTCACCTATTCTCGTAAAGTAGACATGATTACTTACTCCTTTAATGAGTTCATGATGCATCAAGGAAGGAATTATAACTAAGGAATTACACGATGAGGTTCTTGATGACCTTATAATTATTTTTGGGGGGGGGGGGGGACTAGCCCCCCGTGTGCCGGACACCCCCACCATCCGAGTCTACCAGCTAACCCCCCCCCCCCCTTCCTGTCCCCTTTTAATAACAGTATCGATAATATTCTGTGGGGTTATCAAACAAATTCAGGAAATTAGTATTAACAAAATTCAGGGCATCCGATGACTATTGTGAATGACATATCAATAAATGTTTTTTGGCTCCATATTGAGAAGTGCGCCTTCTAGGTTAGAAGGGAAACTCATTATTATTATTATTAAAAAATATACTACAAAAGTCATAAAGAATTTGATAAAAAGAAAATTTCCAAGAATTGGAACTATTTCGCATGAGGAAAATTTTTAAAAAAAGTTCAAGAAACCATTTTCACGAAAAAGGAAAACTACTTACAACAATATTTATGTTTGCAAAATAAAAATTTTGAGCAAATCTATAAAAAAGAAAATTTATATAACTGAAAGAAACAATAAATCCCATTAAATTATTTTATCTGCACACAGGAAACAGGAGCAATTCAGAAAAATATTTATTTCCACAATAAATCCTTTTATTTTAAAAAAGTTTTACACGTGTTTCGATGCTACTGCATCATCCTCAGAGAGCGCTTAAGTGCTACTGTAGCACAGTTGAAATACGTGTAAGACTTTTTTAAAATAAAAGGAGTTATTGTGGAAACAAATATTTTACTTAATTGCTCCTGCTTCCTGTGTTAATAACATTCCACAACAGTTTTGCGAATACTTCGATAAAAGAAACTTTATCTACATTATTTTGGTTTCATGTGTTACTATTTTCACTGTTTCACAATAATTTTTGTAATTACTGGAAATTTACAAACATTTGCAAATTTTTAAATTTTCTCCTATAGCGATTGTGTGATTTTAAAATAAAAAAAAATTTAGCTCATTTCCATACTCCTTCCTTGTGCAAATGTTAATACATGGTTATGCATAGAAACTCAGTAATTTAAAATTAAATAAAAGGTAACTATTACTAAATATTGGGTGATTGGATACCTAAATCTCTATCGAAAAATCTCATGCCTTTTTCCTAGAATCCCTAATATTATTCTTGTTTTGTTTTCTAATGAAACAAGGAAAGAAGCTATAATTGCTTTAGACCTAGACGTAGGGGAGAAAAGATTCTTACTATACTACTGATTCTTACATATTCGCAGCTAGGCTTCAAATCTGCAGGCGGCCATTCTACCATCCGCAACGTGTACATGCACCCTTTAGCTTTAATTACTTTATTTAACCTTGAAGTGACCATTATAGATCGCTTTGACCTACAAGTGAATCACATACTCGAACGTTAAACCACATTAAAAAATGAAGTTGACCTGTAAGTGACCTTTAAATTTGATCCTGAGTCAAGTCGCCTTTGATTTGTGCTCCAACTTTTCTCCAAAATATTTTTCCCTAAATCTCAATTTTTCTAAATATTCCATTTGGAGGTAGAGCGTCTCTCGGGGGACCCAAATCCCCCCATGTATGTTCTACATTTTAGTTTTTTGTTTTAGTTTTCGAGTTATTACAAATTTTCGAGATATTTTGCTAATTACGTGTTGTAAGGAATTTTTGGTCATAGCGATCTAAGTAAGTGAGATAGGCACTTGATTTTTTTCCCGAAATAGCTTAATAGTGTACCTGTTGTATTTAAAAACATTTATTTCAATACACTTCACCATTGTATCAATGTTGATTTTTTTCGTTTACCAAAACAGAAATTAGTTTGAATGTTCTACGGCAATTTGAAGAAAAAGTTCCATAATTATTTTCTTAGAAACTAGTTTAAAAACTTCCTTAGTTCATCAGCTTTACATGGTGCAAATTTTATCAAGTTATCTCAACGGCATCATAGATTTCGATTCAGATTGTATTAAGTGTAAAATTTAAGTGTCAAGCTTCACACCAAGATCATTCACCGATTGAACGCGAGGGATACTGCTTGTGGCAAATGTGTAGTCGTAGGCAATATAGTCGCGCTTTCTAAAGAAAGACATAACCTCGCATTTACCAATGTTAAGTTCCAAGTCATTGTGCTCGCACCAAGAATAAAAGATATTCAAATCCTTCTGTAGGGAAGCACAGTCACTGATATCATTGATGAAGGAAAAAATCTTCATGTCGTCAGCATAAATTAGCACCTTTGAATGCCTCAGAAGATGCACAATATTGTCAATTTAGAGGACGAAAATCAAAGGGCCAAGGTGACTACCCTGAGGCACCCCAGATGTGGCCTCTATTACCCTAGATCGAGAACCACGAAAAGGAACCTGATAGGATCTTTCAGATAGGTACGAACGAATCCACTCCAGGAGTAAAGTAGGAAACCCAAGTTTATGCAATTTGAGCATAATGACTGAATGCGATAATTTGTCAAAAGCTTTACTGAAATCTTTGTAAATGCAGTCAGTTTGCAGTTTCTTACCAAAACCGGTGATGGTATTAGAGGTAAATTCAAGTAAGTTTGTGGTAGTAGACCTACCAGATACAAAACCATTCTGAGCAGTCGAGAGAATACCCTTGCATTGTGGGGACAATTGGGAGTGAACTATAGATTCGAACAATTTAGGTATACAAGACAATTTAGCTACCGGTCTGTAATTGGAAATTTCATTTCTATTACCTTTTTTGTGGATAGGTGTCAAGAAGGAGGTTTTCCATAGTCTTGGAAAACACCCGCCACTAAAAAACCTCCGAAAGAGAATGCGCAGAGGAACAACCAAAGCTCCGGAGCATGACTTAACCACCGCCGGGGGCACCCCGTCAGGACTTGCAGAGAAATCATAGGCAAGTTTGTCAATATGAGCAATAATGATTTCATCGGAAATGAAGGGAGGTAAATCAGCTACACAATGGCTGTTAATGTGCGTAAAATTGTTAATATCCGGTTCGAAGTTGGAGGGACGAAACGCTATTTCAAAGAATGTCGCAAACATATTGCAGATATCATATGTGACACTGCTAGAATGCCCATCCAATGACATAGTTGTGGGATAATTGTCAACTTTTCTCTTAATGTTAACAGATTTATAAAAGGAGCGTGGGTCAACATATAGTTCATCACGGATGTTGATAATATAATCCTTATAGAGAGCAGAAGAGATTGCCTTGAACTCATTATGGCATATAGTAAACCTTTGGTGATCCAAAGGATCCCTAGTTTTGAGGAAGGCCTTCCAGAGTCTATTCTTCCCATGACCCAGTATGCAGTAAATGCACTGTTGGGGGAAGTAGCCCAGATCCGAGTACCATAAAATGCGTGCAAAACTTCTCCGTAACCAAAGTGTGTGGAACAAATTCAATCATTTTTGGAATTTCCTACTTGTTATAGGAAATTTGTTTCAAACTTATCTAAAATAGCAGCGACTATCAATAATTTCTAACGAAAAAACGTTAGATTCCAGTGGGATGACCAAGTCTTTCAAATTAACCACAGATGCTAGTCGGGAACGCTGAGAAAGGTTATTCGACAATGGAAAGAGAGAACTATTGGCCATTGTTTGTGGTGTCAAAATTTTCCAGTACTACCTATCATCCAATTTAGATTAAAGGGATTTTTCGTCATGGGGATCCAGTTTTAGTGAGAGTGAAGTGAGGGAACAAACAGAACAACCGTCACAGATTGAGCACTAGCCGCATCGGTTTTTACGGCCGTTTTATTAGTCTTTCTTTTTCATGCTTTATAACTAACGTTGTTGACCCAAGAAAAGATACGCTGCACGCACATAAAAATCCCCATCGTATAAACTTTCGTGAGTTAATGCATGCATCATGACGGCAGTAACGCGTGGAAAAATCCCTATCGTCTAAATCTGAACGATAAGATTATCACTTCACCATCCACACCGATCACAAACCGCTGAGAGGAGCAATCAAAATCAAAAATCCAACCAGTAAAAAGCCTCGATTATGACATAAACTCCCGAGTACTATTTCAAAGAATATATAGAAGGAAAAGCGAATGCTAATGCAGACGCTCTAAGTAGGATGACGGATGGACATAGTACTGCCTCCCTTAGTTCACATAGTCACTAGAAACCAACTACTAAAATTAAAAAAGAAAAATTAAACAATATAAAAAAATTGATATTACTTCATGAAAATTACAACTTTTTTTAAAATCTCAGTAGAGCAACGTGAAAATAAGGCACGAAAAACAACGGCTAATTACGCACTGAAAATAGGTTCTCAAACTTTAAAAAAGTTTATTATTAATTTTCTCGCTAAAAAATTCTTAAAAGTTACCTTTTCTAGGCCTTGAAAAGTAGGCTCCCCCTTAAGAACTAAAAGTTTTATTTATCGCAGTGGTGGCAATGACCTCCAATGAGTGGACTAAACAGTTTGTTATTTCACGTGGATATGATTTTCTTGGTCAAAAATGTTTATCCGAGACGAAACATAGTTTTATTGCCTTTACTTGGTTCATAGTTTACAGAGAACATTCAATTTAAAGCTCAATTTTTCTTCTCTCTCTTCCTCTCTTGAATAGCATGCATAGCCTATAATTACATAAACTTTAGTGAGTTGTAGCTGGTGAGTTTGTTTTGCATAGGACTCAAGCAAATTCTGAAAGAAAAATTTAAAATTATATTTATTTCTGGAAGATCAGTAAATATTTAGCGCCCGCTAATCAACTTGTCAAGTTTTGTGTCCAGTTGAAGGAAATCAGGTAAACTTTCAAATTTTTTCCACATCATCTTCCAATTAGTGTTTCCAGTTATACAATGGAACCACAAGAGTAAACTGCCAGAATTTTCGCACTCTTCAAACTACGCAAATGTTATATCGACATAAAGAAAACGAATCGTTTTCACTTCAAAGTTCTGACGTCAATGCTAAGGTAAATTCTGTTTGTGTGAACAATTTTACGTATTTATTTGCATTGATGTCTGAAGCTCACAAATGATATCAAATTTGCACGAATTTACTTACAAGTGGACGTTGGATTTAAACTTTCCGTGGAGTTCACAAAATTAATTAGTAGAATCTGCGCATTTATTATTCTTTTGTTTGTTATCGGAAATAACAACTATAAGTAATATTGAAGTAACTTTGTTATGAATTCAAGTGGGAAAGGGAAGACAATTGGAAGCTGCCTCCTTCTGTACCAGCTATAACTCACAAAAGCTTTGATAGCTGCCTGGTTGTTCATGAACATTACAATTTTTAGTCCCTCAGGCTACAATTTCTGAAGAAATCTGCCCGCCTCTAAGGGTGCTTGTACGTCGGAGTATGGATGATTGATGGTAGTATAGTTTACCTTTCTGGTGGTTGTGTAAACTGTTTGGGAAATTTTTCTAGCAACCAATGTGGATACACCCTGGTAGTTTTACTTTAAAATTCAGTGATAATTTTGTGACCAGCGATTTAGGCATTCTTCTAAACGACCGTCCATACCACCAGTAAGTCAAATCATTATCTAGAGGTATAAGTTCAGAATAGTCGACTGCAGCGAGCTTTCAATGCACGCTAAGATGACAAGAGTCGTGGTAAGGAGACAACGCTATTGAATCAATGCTGAAGTTTTTGAACACGAGGTATTATGGTTACATTAGGGGCATCAAAAGCAAAAACTTTTTGACTTTTTTTCTGTATGAAAGTGGATCTCTAGTCGATGCTTTCTCTATGCTACCAGCGACCATCTTGGTACCATTTATTGTCATTGCCTTTGCATCCCCTTAGGATGTTTGCATATTAAAGCATAGATGGTAAATGGTCACTGGTAGTTTCAAAAACAAATGTCCGGCAAGCCCAGCTATCAGCGACCTCTATGTCTCGATGTGCAAGGATCTGGAAAATCACCTTCTCGAGACCACTTGCAGACCCAGATACTTACGAAAGAAGTCAACCTTAACACTGTTCTCAGTTCTGAAACCATCCATGCGTCACTACACTCAGCAGAATGTACCACCTTCCCTAGGTGGAATTCAACGTTAAAATTTATAAACTCGAATAGATGATCGGCATTTGTATCAACAGCATGAGCGAGCCCACCAACAATCAACAACCATTAATATGAAAGCTTAGAGCCGCCAATGCCCATGCACTAGTTGAGCTGAGCGCTCCTAACATAACACGTAGGCATAGTAGTCTCTCTCTCTCCAAGATCTTACAGCCGCGTTTTAATTCCAGAACCTTCAACGATACAGTAGCTCCATGGGTAATGATGGATTGAGTGACACTAACATATAGCCAAGCTATTATTCATGGTTTAAATACTCATTTTATCCCGTTGCTTTTACAGAGGTTGATAAAACCGTATAGGCCATATTCGTCCTTTCCCTTAGGTTTAGGCTTTCATCTAGAATGATCCCCAAATACCTTATATTTTATATTAGCCCCAACTAAATGGAACTAATAGAAGACCTGCCATTGGACGCTTTTTCTTACTCTAGTGAAGAGATGAAGTTTCTTTTTCTGAGGCCAAAATCATTCATCCAATTAACAACCGATCATATGGTGATGTTTCAACTCATGTAGAAGTATGACTAAGTCATTTACATCAAGAAGACCTACTGAATTGGTGATCAAATGCAACCCGGGGGTTCCCTTGACAACTTTTTCATGCCTTTACTACGTTTTGATTATATTATGAAGCAGAACATTGTTAAAGGCAACGTCTATGAATATTAAGGACCCTTCCTGACGGAATGAACTAGCTCGTAAAATGCGATATTTACAAATTTCGTCAATTTTTTGAAGAAGTTCAGGCTGGTTTTCATTTATTTACTCCTTTTTAAAAAATTTAGTCGCTCCTGAATTTGATTCGATTGGCCCTGGTTTTGATTTGGTTGTAGGGTTGTAGATATCTTTTATATGGTTGTGTTTGAAGTGTAAATGCTATAAATTTCAAAATAAAATAGAAGAGATTTGTATGTTCCCAAATTGCATTTATTTAAAGAAAAAAAAGCAGTTGGAGGCTTTTAGGATGTTGCGGCAGAACAGGAGGCATATCCTGAAAAGATGTGTAAGTCTGTCGACAAGCAAGTCACCAGATTGTTGAAGATGGGCAGGGTAGATGCTATCTTTATCTAGCGTATTAAATGGCTTCAAGAAGTTCTCGGTTCATTTTACCTTTTTAGTTGTTATAAAGTCCATGGAGTCTTCAGTAAATTCCGTTGTAATTTGAAGGGGTCCAGCTGATAAAACGGTATGGTTTGTAGTTAGATTGAAGAAGTTTGGAAAGAGTTGTTCCATTATGATCTTTAAGTAATGCTTAATTTAGTGGCTCTTATCCAACACTATCTCAGGTTGAATTGGTGTTTTGGATAGAAATTTGACCAGCTTTGACATCTCTACTGACGTTCGCAACTCTGGGAAGAATCTGCAGCATTGTCTTTTGGATTTCTGAATGGCATGTTTGTAATCATGAAGGACAGCACTTTGGAGCGCAGTCATAATCGGTGATGCTGATGAATTAAAAAAAAAACACTTTATTAATGAAAAATAAAAATCTACTACTTACACTTTCTGATTTATATTGTAACAGTTCCCACTGCTGCGTCGGTTTCTGTTTTCTGACTTCTGGTCGAGCTTAGTAGAAAAAAAAAATGGTAAACAACTCCCAGCTGTACGAATAATGTAGTGAGGTTCAATATTTTTTAAACGGATTTTTGTTATCAGTCTGGTTGTCTCCGAGTGGCTACCGAGACCAATTCTCTCCTTTTTTTGCAGACTGGATGGTATGCCGAGTATTTTATGAATGATTTAGGCGAGGAAGAGGAGCGAAAATCGTGATTTAAGTGGACCAAAAAAAGTTACCTGCGCTTATGGTGGGCGATGCTTGTATTATGGAGTGGAATTAGGTGCTTGTCGCGTAGCAGTACGACCTGAGTTCGCTATTTGATGTTAGGTCGTCCGGGTTCCGAACAATTGTCCGTAACCAACTCCTAGCAATGGCCTTAGGTTCCGCAAATGCCCCTACCAATACTGAGTGTAATCCCGAGTCCTTTTCTTGCCCGTAGGAAGGGTTTCCTCCCGGATGACGCGATGATGTCCCACGGAAGGTGAAGCCACTACTTCCAGCTAGGTTGTTTTTCTGCGAGATAGACCTGTTCTTCTCCCCTGCGGTACGCTTTCCCCTTTTCACCTTTTTATCAAAAGAAAAAAAAACTCACTTTGTACAATTTTATTTCTCTTCGATTCACGTGGGTAGTTTTCAGGCAAACTGGAGTCCGGCCGTCCGAGACTGCGTGTGCCTGGAAGAAGAGAGTCACAAACATGGCTGCACGTTTTTATAGTTTCCAGAATTCCGAAATTAGGAATCTACTACTTTATACAATCTAATGGTAGAGACATCTGGCGTAAATGTTAGTGCTTACAATTAATTATTTTACAATTATTTTCAAAAATGAGGAAGAATTTAAAAACTATAAGCTCTATGCCCTATTGATATTCTGCGCCAAAAGTTATATTTGCGATTTTTGGAACTGGATGCTGCCTTGTGTTGTCTAAACTTTAATCCTCTCTCAAGTGCGGTTGCGTTCTTCCTTTCCCTCCAGGGGAGTAGATTTTAGTCGGTGGAACTCATGTAAGTGGGTTGCCGAGTCCGGCGACTTCCGGGGTGCTTTACAGGTGGGGTCAGTTCGTTTAGTGGTAGACACTATTGAGATCTCGCCGAACTTGCGAGACTGTTAGTAATCTCGCAACAATATTATTAACACGTCCCAATTAGCGATAGCAATCAGAATCTTTCCTATAAGAAATAGGTTGCGGATATGGTTGCTTCAGGAGCTGTGGCGGTAGCATCATTCCAATTAAGACAATATGTAGCTTAATCTGTTGAAAGTGCATAAAAAACAATCATTTTACTTTTTGAGTTTAATGATATTCCACGTTCGAAGAACAATACCTGAATAACAAACCCGATGGTATCTCTTTGCATAGGATTATCTGGATTAACACACCTCCCACGAAAAATTTTGTCATTCGTTGATTTTCAGTAAGCAAAAAGCTTTCAATGCAATCTTACTCTGTCAAATTTACGAAAAATTGCAAGGAAAAAATTTTCAAAATGAATTTCTCGCAAGTCATGTATGAACACACTATAATATTTTTGGAAATGCTATTTTAAACAAGGCGTTCAATGAAAAAATGATTTCCCTGGATGTTATTAAAAGTGGTCGCCAAAGTACGTAGTACAATATTCTAATATTTTATTTCCTGGCTAAAAAATTGCAGTCTAAGTGGAGAATATCTGGAAACAATGTTATTTCTGTAGCCCATAAATTTTTATATTCAACTAATCTTGAAGGGTTTTATGAAATTAAGGTCTATGACTCTAGTTAAACACACTGGCAGATACATGAGCTCTCTTATAAGAGTTTATCGTTCCTAAAGTGCAGAAATTTAAAAATTGAAATTCTCCAGAAAAATCTAATGAGAATTGAACTTTTAATACCAATATGACTACACAAAATAACTAATCTGCTAAGAGATAACTTATGTGTTTGGCAGCAATCAGTTAAATCAATTATTTCTTTGCAATATTTCCAGTGTCCACAATAAGTCTCCTTCCTCTATCAAACAAATTAAGCGCCATCAACCGAGGGACCAGGTAAATCATCAAATGTTTTCTTTGCATGGCAGTTATAGCTTGAAGTTTGCCAAATAAACAAGAGAACAGCAGAAACAATATTTATCTAATACTCAAACCAAACTTCGTCAAGGGGAGAAAGGTAATATTTACGTATAGAGAGGCCTACACACCCCCTTCACCCATAGTATTGCATGTTAAAGCGTGTAGAGTAGAACATTCA
>QYTT01085305.1:12581-22681 GCA_006980735.1 Dasypogon diadema | reverse complement strand
ATATTCCACGTTCGAAGAACAATACCTGAATAACAAACCCGATGGTATCTCTTACAAGATTATCTGGATTAATACACCTCCCACGAAAAATTTTGCCATTCGTTGATTTTCAGTAACCACAAAGCTTTCAATGCAATCTTACTCCGTCAAATTTACGAAGAGTTGCAAGGAAAAAATTTTCAAAATGAATTTTGGATTAAATCATGTATGAACACACTATAATATTTTTGGAAATGCTATTTTAAACAAGGCGTTCAATGAAAAAAAATGAGAAAAAATTTTTATATTCAACTAATCTTGAGGGGTTTTGTGAAATTAAAAAGTGCAGAAATTTAAAAATTGAAATTCTCCAGAAAAATCTAATGAGAATTGAACTTTTAATACCAATATGACTACACAAAATAACTAATCTGCTAAGAGATAACTTATGTGTTTGGCAGCAATCAGTTAAATCAATTATTTCTTTGCAATATTTCCAGTGTCCACAATAAGTCTCCTTCCTCTATCAAACAAATTAAGCGCCATCAACCGAGGGACCAGGTAAATCATCAAATGTTTTCTTTGCATGGCAGTTATAGCTTGAAGTTTGCCAAATAAACAAGAGAACAGCAGAAACAATATTTATCTAATACTCAAACCAAACTTCGTCAAGGGGAGAAAGGTAATATTTACGTATAGAGAGGCCTACACACCCCCTTCACCCATAGTATTGCATGTTAAAGCGTGTAGAGTAGAACATTCAGATCCACCCGCGACTTTACGCCGTTTTCTGTGAATATACAGATAAAAGAACACTCAATAGTTAGGAAAATATTGTCACGGATGTAAGAAGGTAAATTAATTACTAAGAAAATATAAACAAAATGGCTTAAAAAGTGTTACAGTTTGGATGAACTTGATCGAGAGGGGTTGGACAGGGGTCGACTGGCAGATTCCAACTTTATTAGTGGTTCATTTTTAGTTTGTTAATGTAATAAAAGAGCGTTAGCTTTTGTTTATATTTGCAGATGAAATTCTCAGGCACTGTATCTAGTAGCTCACAGTGCATAGCCCGCCTTTGATTAAACTGTTTACCTTCATAGATAAGCGAACAAAGGAACTATACATTATCATTGTGGGAATTGTTTTGGGTTATTTGCGGAAAATCACAGCGCTTGTAGCAATAAACTTTCATCAAAGATAAAGCGACTAATGACTCAGTAAATTTTTAGGGGAAAGCTATTAATGGGCTGCCCTACTATTTTCAACAGTTAGATCTTTATAGGTCAATGGAAGTTAAAGCGATGTGCTTACAAACTCTTACATTGAAGTAATTAAGTAATTTCCAGCTGTATGGAGTTCGAAAGAGTCTTTTACTGTGTTTACCTTTTTTAAGCCACTTTTAGGTCACTTTAGGTCATGTTATTCACTATTTCTATTATTTAAAATATGGAATATCAGTATCATTTATGACTTTTATAACTTTTTTGAGAGCTTAAGTTTTTTAGAATAAAATACGTTTTACCCTTGGAAAAGGAATATATTTACAGCTTCTATCTTATTTTCTGTTTCTTGCATTGCCCCATGTCAATATTACCTAATGTGGCTAGTGGCTAATATGCTATTGGAATAATATTCCAATGTATTTTATATTTTTTCTACAATTCAGGTTTGATAAAGTTCAATAAATGGTTAAGTCTTTAAAAGTTAAAAAACTCAGTAAGTTTACAATAGTAACCACTGATCATGCATGTAAATATTCATGGGCACAGCGTGTGCAGTTGAAGTAATTTTCATTCTTCAGCTTTGATTTATTTAAGAAAACCATGTGCACACAAAAATTAATATTTGTGTACAGGGTGTCCCAAAAAGTAGTGATAATCGGAAGCCTGGCGGTAGAGCGTCCCTCGGGGAACCCAAATCACCCTCATGTATGTTTTACGATTTTTCTTAGTTTTCGAGTTATTACTTAAGTTTTCGAAATTTTTCGCTAATTACGTGTTGTAAGGGATTTTTGGTCATAGCGATCGAAGTAAGTGAGATAGGCACTTGATTTTTTTTTCTCAAAATGGTTTAGTGGTTTTTTCAAATTTAAATTAAATCAATGAATAAATTACTGGTGGATGAAATTTTAAAATTTCTGTTTTAAGATGGGCAATGTGCATTCTTTTCCAGCATTTTTACACTGTGGTGTTCCACAAGGCTCAATACTTGGTACACTCTTATTTAGTTTATTTATAAACGACCTTCCCAATGTGATGAAAAATTGTTCTGATCACCTCTACACCATCTACGCTGATGGTGAATCTACAGATCTATCTAAGTAGACCTATGGGCTTGCTGGAGGATTGTATAGCTCGTGTAAACGATGATTTGCAGCACATCTATTAATGGTTACTCATTAATGGACTGTCGCTTAATCCTGGCAAAACTAAGTCGTTGGTTGTTTACGGATCCGACATTGACAAAAATGATCCCCCCTCAATTATGCTAAACAACACCATTATCGAATATGTTGACTCTATAAGAAACCTTGGGGTCTAGATAAACTCTAGATTTAGCTGCTGTAGTCACGTTAGTGCGGTTCTGGGGAGGTTTTATGGAACCCTACGTCAGTTGTGGATTAGTTATGTTGATCTAGACATCCATCTACGCATTAAAATGGAAAAAGCAATTATTCTGCCTCCTTGTTTTTAGTTATTTAAACTCTATCTGTCGGAGAAAATTGCCGGTGGCCTTTAACAATGTTGTAAGATACGTTTATAGGCTCCCTCGTTTTTCCCATGTCTCACCTTTTGTTGGCACTTTGTTGGGTAGCTCCATTGAGACATATCTTGCAAGACAACAGCTCTTGTTTTTACATAGAATCAGTTGTGAAAAATGGCCATCTTATTTATATGAAAAGCTGAAGTTTCTGCGATCATTAAAGCGACCACCACTGCTTATTCTGGGTTATGTGTCAAGGTTTGGAGAGCGTTCTTATTTTGTTCAGACAATTCGTAAATGGAACTCCCTATCGAGTAATATTCAGTCTATTGGCTCCAGCAGTGAATTTTGTAGAATGATTTCTAATGTTGTATTTTGAACTTGGTGCACACTATAAAGCTTTTATTTAATTTAATTTAATTTAATTTTACTTTAAAGTATTCTTGGTTTCTTGATTTTCAGATTTCCTTTATTGATTTTGGGTTAGTCTATTATTTAATTAATTTCCTTATAGACCTTCCTTTCAAAATATGTTTCATAAATAAATTTATATGTATAGTCATTTTCAATTGCTTAGTTTTAGATTAGATTACAATTACTTAGATTTAATTTGATTTTGCATAGATTAATTTACTTATCATGCTAGTACGTCTATAAGACTTATATTGTCTTTTGTACTTGATCCAAATAAATGAATATGAATATGGATATTATACATATGGTGGTAAGTTCTTAAATAAGATATTCATGGTAATTAACTGCTTCATTGATTCTCTGTAAGGCATATAGTAGCTCATTACCACCTATGGCATCCAATGATATATGTAATTGATTCCGTAATCTATTTGGTAAGTACCTCCAGCTTACCAGAATTAATTTCAGGGTTAGTTCAGTAATGATTACATTTCGTGCTGGGAATTCCTGGGATTGAAGGTTGTTAAAATTTAATGTAGAACGTAGATTCTATAATATTCGTGTTCTGTGCATAAAAAAATAAAATATATCACGAAATTAAGTAGATTTATTATACAGGGTAATCAGATTTATTCTCTGAGGTAAACCTCCTCCCTTCTATAACGAGAAACATCCCCCTAAAAAAATTTTCGACTTTGAATGTACCCTATGGTAGGAATGATTGCTTTTCACTTTTGAGTCATCTTATGAATTCTAATTATTTTTATTGTAGTTGAAAACTATCATGAGTACATTTCTTTTGGTATTACTTGTTGGTATTAATGAACTTTTATTGGAGATATTATCATTGATATTCAGAAATTTATGATTTTTTACCTCGAATTTTAAAAATGAATCCACATATGTATTTCAAGTAATTTCTTCTACGGGATTTAATTTTATTATTTTTTAACAATTTCCCTGATGTTGCAGAGAGTACTACTATTCACTATCTTTGACGATGGACCATCCAGAACAGGAAGTGGCCTTGGCTAGACCTGCCTCTTGCTTCTTCCGTCTGCTCGTCAGCTGAAATTAAGGGGACTCGATCCTCCGCGCCTGACCGGCAGAGGAGCAGCGAACGGGGCACCTCTTCGGAGCTGCGATAGTACCGTGTGTGGCTGTGGCAGCGGCTGCAAAATGTAGGATACAGGATTAACGTGGAAGCTCAAAATAAGCGATGTAGTCTTAAGAATTTTATTGCAATATTCCAATCTGACTCTGAATCCAGATAAGTCGTTACCATTAGAAATCCGTGGCGCTGGTGAATTGCAAAGGATGATTGAACTTGCTACTCGGAAGCTCGCACATTTATGATGAAAGATAGTTTCCAAACTTCTTACAAAAACAGCGGAATTTATTGAAAGTTTTATATTTCTCGATAACAAAGTGCACTCGTTGGAATCAAAACTCTTTTCCTTCTGCCTCAAAAACAAAAGAGGCATAAGCATGCTAAATCACCGCCAACTACGATTTCTGAAATGCAACACTCGCGCCAAGGTAGCTCTCTATTCGAAATGCGAATAAACCCTACAAATGTCAATCAGGCGC
This sequence comes from Dasypogon diadema, assembly GCA_006980735.1. Taxonomy (NCBI): domain Eukaryota; kingdom Metazoa; phylum Arthropoda; class Insecta; order Diptera; family Asilidae; genus Dasypogon; species Dasypogon diadema. The sequence continues at coordinate 17,992 of QYTT01085305.1, read as the reverse complement.
ACCAAACAGACGTGGCCAAACTGCTGACGCCACAATGTCACCTTTCTTCCGTAACGTTACCGGATACCTGCAGTTTTTCTGCAAGGGGTGATAAAGCATATTTACGATAGACCAACCAAAATCGAAGTAAGGCAACGCATGTAGTTAATTTTCATTTTCATTTGATTTCATTTACCTATATATGCGTTATAATACAACATGATATATACTGGTGACACTCGGGAACCTGAAGGTTTTTGAAAGGGTAGTACTTAGTAAATTTCCAATATAATATGGTTTTATTTACACCAAAATAAACAAAATTCTAAAATTCAGCTTTACAAAAGTTACCAATTACAAGAGAGAGGAAATAAATAAATAAATAAAGGACTGTAAAATGGACGCAAAAAATTATTAAGACAAGGCTGAAAGAAAAGTGTGATGTCAATAAAAGCGGAAATACGAAAATTAAAATGAAGCCATGGGATAAAGAACTGCACGATTTGTTAAATAGTGACAGATCGAATTCTGTATTAAATAAACTGGAAGGTAATATTCACTTAAAACACAAATAGTAAATTTATTTCTCTTAATATCTATCTGATGGAATCAATGTTGTTACTAATTTAAATCAAATTATTGTTAAAACTGGTCTGGAAATACTAACAGCGAATTTTTCTCGCACTATAAAAGGAATCAAAATATTTTCAAAAACTACCAAACTACCGAAGCCCAAAACTTGTCTACCACATCTTCAAATATTAGTTTTGTAATGTAGGCACTTGTTTTACGGCATCTTAAAATATTCAGGAGATTAGCTTCATAAGCATATCTTGAGAACAACGTTTATATTCCCGGTATCGCAAATATTATTATGTCCAATCCTAAAATTTCAAACATGATTTCAATTAATTTATGAGCGAAGAATATTAGCTGTTTAAAGTATATGAAATAAAGAATAGGAGTATTTAGTAACAGTTTCATAGATTTTATAATTGTTTTACATTTTGCTAGGAAGTAAGATTGATGGAGAATAAATAAATATTGGAATAATTATTAATGTAAGGAGTATTAATGTAAAGATGTAACTCAGGACAGTATAAATTAAATTTAGCTATTATAAAGAATATTAGGAAACAATCAGCTCCTAACTATCATTTGCGCCATCTCCAATCTCAAATTATGAACAGGGCCAACGAATGTGGAACAGGGCGAGAACGAGGTTGGGGGATTCGAGGTGAACCTATAGGCAGGGTCTCCTCTCTCTTTTCTTTTTCGGTCGAGTGGCGGAGTGAAAAAGACACGAGTAAGTTTTAAAGGCAGTATCTAAAAAAAAAATAGTAACAAAAATTTCTAACATAACCTCGATTCAAGAAAAGAAAAAACGAAACTAAACAAATTGTCAAGTCATACAAAAAAAAACATACGTAAAAGGGGAAAATAAACACCTCCAGGAGCATATGGGAGATCGGAGCCATCGTGGGACCAAATTGCAGCACCTAGGCCTGGGAAACCATACAAGAAGAATTCCGGAAAATTAGATAAGTATTTAGAATTAGGCATTATTGTAGCATAGGGTAAATAAAAATGAAATGTTGTTGCAAATGAATTTGTGAGGTATGCTTCGTTCATTCCCTTGCAAAAAAAATTAAAACCTAAATGCATTTAGCAGCACCCCTATTTGCATTTTTATTGAAACAAAAATTAGTTTTAGAGAAAAAACTTAAACTAGTAGATAAGAAAATATGCAGAAATAATGAGGTAGCTTCCAAGCTTGAAGAGGAAAAAAAAATGTTTTGAGAATTTTAAAAATTAAAATTTATATTTTAATTTACAGGAATTACCTTATTGTTTTGATTACATAAAATTTTTTCAATTCCATTACTTTTTCTTACTCCTAGTCATTTTCGTTGTCAGTTCTTTCCAATCGTATTGATTCACTTGTCTGTACTTTCAATCCTTCTCAAAAAGACTTTAGCAACATTATGCAAAGCACAGCATTCTATGACTACTTTAGCGACATTTTGTATTGAAATTCTTAATTAATTCTTAATTGTTTGTGCAAACAAGGGAATCTTTGCTTTAATTGGTCGAAAACACTTTCTTTTCTTATTTATTTCTGTCTTTCTTTCTATTATTACTCTTTCTGTAGTAACGATATTGTTAAAATTTGTTTCTGCAAGTATTGAAGGCCTACTAAATGGTGTTATTAAGAAAGAAGTATTTCCATAACTTTCACCTGAAAGTAAGAAACTTGCTCCGTTAAAATTTTTAAATATTCCCGAGTCATGAACTGAACCTGGCTATGATACATCCATGCTAGTAAAGAAATCTGTGGTATTACAGGTAACTTGGACATTTATGGAGTGGTATCCTATATATAATATTAGGATAAAAAACTTTTTTTTTTAATATGTTTTTCTCATAAATTCACATATATAAAATCATAAGATCGAAACTTGTAGATTTTTTACCATGAAAGGAATATATTTGTTAAACAATCTTTATTCCTTTTATTTTAATTCACACTTAATTCCTATTCACTTACTTATTGATTATTCATTTATTATTGCACTATCCGAATATGATGATTTTCTTGTCAACTTCGCTAGATATTATAATTTTCCCACTTATTTTCTTGTTATTTGAAATATTAATAGTTTTTTAATGCGTTTGTTGATAACCAATCTACCCACCTCCAATCAACCAAATAGATATGTGAATATGAAGTTGAAATTGAATTTGAATCCTCAATTTGTACTTTGTACTTCGTTATGTTGAATTTTGTTAAGTTTGACTATTCTGAGACAAGTTTATAATTATAAGTTTGGTCGATTTTCTTGCAGATTGACAAAACCGTATAGTAAAGATAGATAAACATTTTAAAAACATTTAAAAACGCAAGCTGATATGTCAATGTATAGCATTTACACTTCAAAACAACCAGCTACAACCAGATAAAAACAAGACCAACCAAATCAATTTCAACACCAACCAAATCAAAATCAGCGTCAATTATACTTCAAATAAATAACAACTTTTTCATATTCAAATACAATCAAATAAACTTCAATAGCAACCATTTTAACGTGCAAAATTAGTTGTTACTAAGAAAATTGAACCCAAAAGCAACGGAGTTATATGGTTTGATCAAACTGCATAAAGACCATACACCGTTGAGACAAGTAGTCTCATATTGAATGCAAATACTAAATTCAAACCTAAATAATCCATTCAAAATAGTATAGACTTGATAAATAAAATCAAAAATACGCAACTGTCTAGTGATTCTAAGTTGGTTTCTTTTGACATTGTTAATTTATCAGTCCCATTAATTAGAATAAAAAAACTAGTGTACAAACATATAAATGATAGTGAAATCAACACAAAATGGAAAAAAAGAAATGAAAATGGTTTTTAACATTTGTTTGAAACAGAATTACTTTAAATTTAAAGACCGTTACTATAAAGTTTTGGATGGTTTACCAATGGGTTCGCCCCTTTCAACTCTTCCAGCTGAGATCCTTATGACGTGGTTGGAAGAATTAATTCTAGAAGATGACAGTAAGCCTTTCAAAATTGGAATGGAGAAGAACAAGAACTGCAAGAATTTCTTGGTTGGTTAAATAAACTAGATAAAAATGTAGAGTTCACATTGGAAATAGAAGAAAACAATAGTTTAAATTTTCTGGATATTAACATTAAACGTGTAAACAATAAATTTAATTTTTACATCTATAGAAAACCTTTGTTTACAGATATAATCATACCAGCAGATTCAAATCATCCTAATAATGTTAAGCTATCTGCTTTCCATCATTCCATGATACATAGATTGTTGTCAATACCGTTGTCTTCAGTAGCATTTCAAAGGGTATTAGACTGTATAAAGTTTATGGCGATTAATAATGGTTATAATCCTAAGACTATTGATAAGCTTGTTAAGAAAAAAACAAAAACAAGTATTATTAAATAGTATTGTTCCTATATCTACAGAGTGTATGGATAAAAAGTGGACAAGATTGGCATTTGTGGCAATTTATAGCAACAAGTCTTTATTAAATGAACAAATTTATTAACTGTGTAGTTCAAAATATTCAATCAGTTAGTCTACTGTGTCTGCATATAACATTTGCTTTCTGATCAGTGGCTAGACAGCTCTCTCTGGTATGCATGTTACTCCTTTGCACGATAGAAATCTAAACCGAGATGGCCACATAGTCTTCGCCTCTTCAAGCTTAATCGCATTTATTGGAAATTTTATCCACTTTTCACCTTTCTCCACAATTCTTTTCGATATTTTAGCTACAATTCTTGATACAGTGGATTGGGGCATCCACAAACCATGCACAAGAAGAGAAGGGAGAACATTGAACTCTTTTTTATGCATGCTTTAAGATAGGCTTGGGCTTTTCCAATGTTCTTGCTCTTCTTGTGTCTGGCTTTGAGACATATGTCTCGCTAAAGGATTTGTGTTTGAGATCTATCTAGTTTTTTCTGCATACGAAACCGATCAAAGCTGGAAAAAATAAGATTTTAAACTGAGATAAAATTTTCACTTACGACCCTTTATCTTGACTACGAAAGAAGAATACCTACATAATTTGGTCTAACTAACTGCATTTTCACATTACTTTCCAGAGAATATAATGCAGGCGGTAATAACTTCTTCCACAATGTATGTATAGTATCTTTCTTTATTTTTTATTAAAAGCTCTGAAATTTTCATCGATTTGGTAAGATCTCACTTCTACGAGCAACACTTTGTATGACTTTTTGTTGCGTTGTGGATTGAAACCATATTTGGCTTTACATTTTCTGTAATGAACCAGTGAAATAATATTGCACTAAAAAGTAATGCATGAATTTTCATTGACATCCTTCACTAATGAAGTAATGAATACATTTCCTACTATGAGTGTCATTTGTTGTACAGCTTTAAAACAGTAACCTCTTTAATTGAATGTTTTACACTTGGAAGGTAAACGCGTTGCAATCGAGTTTTTTCCTCTATTCTTACACAAAACATTCCACGCTACACAGCTGTTTTTTATGTGTTTTTGATACATGAGGTTGACGTTGGTATAGTGACGTTCAGTATCAATTATTTGAATAGTCTTTCGGTATACCGCGTCTTTTTTGTTTTCCGTCCCGAACGCCCGTGAAATATCTCACACGCGCCCGCGTAGAATCACACGATATTTCGCTTGTCATGTCGCAAGCTTTTTCAAGTGTTAACACTTCACATCATACAGTAATCATAACCTTCTGCGGATGTAAGGAGCATTTATGACGTGTTTAGGGGCTTGATTTTTCATTTTGTGTTATCGAAGAAGGTCCACTTGTCATCACAAGTAACAATTGTCTTCAAGAAAGGATTATTTCGGTTTCTTGAAGCCATTGAAGAGCAAATTTGAAAACTACTTAGTCTT
>QYTT01085304.1:0-11984 GCA_006980735.1 Dasypogon diadema | reverse complement strand
AAAAAAACGATATTAGTGGATGCCTGATTTCCAGAGTTCTAACAGATGAGTGGCTGTTCCTCCTGATGCATCCGTTCCTAGAAATCTGCACCAAAACGCTGCATAAACTTCGTCTTTGATAGCTTCATCCGAACTAATTTTGACCTTAATAAGATCAAGATCCCTCTTCACATTACTCAACCAGTGGAACAACAAAAACATATTGCTCAAAATGCATATTATTTTATTTCTGAATAATAAGTGCCGCTCAGAAGTCGCTCTGTAGGCATGCCGCGCATTTTCAGCAAGATTACTACCCTAAGCCAAAAAAATTATCTCCTTCAAGGTCTAATTTTACAAAAGTGTTTTGCTGTGCAATTCAGAGGTTTCCCCTGTATCGGACGACGCAACTAATTAGGCAGATATAATCAAAGGCAACAAGTGCAAGATCTTATGACCATCTCTGGATTCCATTCAAGAACCAGGAGGAGATCGGCTAGAACGCAAGAACTGAACCAGTTTAGGGGAGGAAAAAATGTGACGTAATGTTTATTCAATTAGAAGTGGCGATCAATGTACGCAACCTGTCATTCAAGAGAGCGCCCGAGGCCTACGGCTGCAGGCCAAGTGGTCGCTGGTCTTGTGTATACAACTCGCAATTACAAACGTTACCTTGAACGCCAGCACCATCGGGAGCAGGCAGAAGCTATTCATGGCATTATGCAGCTTGGCAGTGAATACTTGACCAACACTCAATAAAAAAAATTTGAAATTTAAAATTGGAATTGAGATTATTTTTCTGCGGTCGACTTCATAAGAAATTCATCTCAGCCTTTGTGTTCACTGGTCGTTGCTTGTTCGATCGCATCATCTCGCACGGATCCCTGCCTGCAAGATGCAACTGGCCGGCTGCGAAGATGATATATGCCCGACGAATAGTTGTCACAAACTTCAATTTACCTCACCGGTTAGGCTTCCTTATTAGGAATTGTCACGTGCGCCCGTGTAACAAATGCTGTTTGAGCTGATTACGCATGCACGATACTCGTTGGCTGACCGCCTCGGTATCGGGATTACATGGCGCCTTTGACGCATATGGAGCACGACAAATTTGTGCCATTCCAGGCGGCGGTCTAATGGGTTCATTTATACCCAGAACAGCTTTAATGAGCCGTGATTTATGATTTCTGGAATTTGCGGTATGCTTGCCCAGAAAATAGAAATCCCAGTCGGCGATCGTAGATATTCATTGAAGATGTGATTACCTTCCATGAAAGCAACTATTCCTTACCCAGGAATGTCCAGTAGAATGCAAGGGACAAATATTGCACATTACCAATCGTCAGTCTGATGGCAAAACCGATTCCAAGAGAGATTTATTCCTGAAAACAAATACCGCCCGGCTGTTTAGTGGTCATTAGGTAGGAGTTGACCATATCGTTTCATCGGGTGAGCGCTGAGCGGCTCACAAAGGAACGAAAACACTTTCCAGGTCATTTAGAATCACCTAACGATATAATTCAGCAGATGAAGCAGATAAGTGCCAGGATGTTTCGTTTTCACGTTGCAGTGGGTGGTCACTCGGTTCCATAAATTACTGCTCCGAACTGCTAAAAACAGACAGATTCGTCCGAACATTTCGACAAGTTTGTTTTACGTCTCGATCAGGTACCCTGCCCCAGGCAGGGGTCTGATCAATTCGAAATAGCACCCCATCATTAGGGTCGTCTAATTACATGTTAATTACAAGATCACCAATCGAATCCGCTTGCTGAGCTTGCTGATGGGTGACTGTACCCGCCAGTGTGATGCCCCAAGGGGTGTTATCCTTATTTGATGATGACGGTGTGATTAACGCCGGCGAACATCACAAAATCAACCTTACCGCCAAAGATACCCCGACGGCCTTCATGTAATCGCTCATTTAGTCATCATGTGTCGGTGCGATCATTTGATTTTGATTCGAATGTGAATGGAGTGTCTGAGCCGTCAATTCAAGTTCTGACCATTTTCTAGGTTTGTTAATTTTGGGGTGATAGGTTTTTTTCGCAAATTATCGCTTGTCAGATACGTTGTGCTCGTTTTTTGGGGGGGTTTGAAATATTTTGATTGTTCGTGGGTGTTCTTCGTTGGATGAGTACTGGGAAATTTTAAATCCTGTTTCAAATAGTTTTTTTTTTTTACAAAGTATTAAGTATACATTTGCTTCAACCCTATCCGAAATTGTGTTCTTTATTTACTTTTATCACCCTTCTGTATTAAGTCATCTTCCGTCTTGTACTTACAAGTTTTGAAGTACGGTAGTCGCAGGTTAAGTATTTGTTTTTTGTGCTTTGATCCGTAGTACTTTGTATTTCATATTTTTTCTAGCTTTAAACGTCTGAAGACCATCGACACTGTTAAGTCAATCACTAAGAAGATTTGCATGAACTGTTACAAAATATCCAAAACTCTTGACGAATTGGCTTTGCTAAATATTTTATAGCATGTTTCTTTAGAGATACTATCTGATATTCGTGGCGGGGTGTCAGGTTAAGGGTTTGAGTACTTATTAAGGATATGCTGCATTGATTCACGTAATTTTTATAGGGTTTATAGTAAACTAAGTCAGAGATAGGGAGTTCAATCAAGGTACAAACAAGCGGAGTGTGCATTTTTTTTTTTTGTTGAGAGGGTGTGAGACTACGAGAGTCCCTCGAACTTAAACCACTTCTAGGCCCATTGTTCTTCCACCTGGAATATAAATGAGCGGGAGGGGTTCTACAGCTAACTCAGCCTTCCGGTCGACTTAGTGGAAGCCAGAATATGCTCCCATCCCTTTTCGCCTGATGCAGTTCGTCAAGGAGGTGGTGCCTCAGGTGTGTTTTCGCCGAGAATGACGAAAAGTGGCACAGGACGTCGCTAGAGCAGCCAAATCTGTGTTGGTATGCTTTCAGGAAACTATGTCCCGTCAGAACTGAAAACAACGATTCAGCTGGCTCTCGGTGGTCCCCAAAGTTCCTTGGGCAAATGGGGTCACGTCCCACATTTGGTGATGTTAGTTGTTCGCCCAATCTACAAGTAGATATTTGGTCAAACGCCTCCGTTGAAGAGGATGGGGAGCTCTGTTGATATTGCTTGAGGAGAGCTATCGGTGTCCTGGTTACTCTGACTACAAGTATCTACCGTGGAAAGAAGTGGTACTATCATCTTTGCCGCTTCTGTCTATTTTTTGATGTTTCTTCTTCTTTTTCTTTAAATTTGAGAGCCCTTTGGATGTACTTGGTCAAGCATTTTGCGAATCATCGTATGAAATGCTTTTTCCTGGAGGAAGATTCATGCGTTTCCTTTTCTCTATAGCATGTCCTTTTGGTATGGCACTCTCTAGGTAACCAACGAAACTCTCCTACAAATTTCTGGATTTTCTCTTTCTTCAAGTTCTTGGGTAACCAAGAAGGTACATTTCTATCCACAGGAAATACTTTTATTTTTTGAAAACCGTTTCGAAAGTTATTTTGCCCTGAGATAGCAGGATGATTCATAAATTGTTTCAGAAGAGAAGGAAAGTAGTGGGGGAACGTTCTCCAGCTCAAATAAAGGACCATCGAAAAATTTTCTAATGATCGTCTGAGCAGATCTTCGTAACGTCGATCGTCTGGTCAGATCGTCTGAGAAGATCGTCAGATCGTGTGATCAGATCGTCTATCGTCTGATCGGATTGTCAGATCGTCTGATCAAAGTCTAGTCAAGATCAAACTCAGATCTCACTCAGATCAAACTCACATTTACATTGAACCAATGAACCCTTTAATGAAGGTTTAATCAATTAATCCCTCACAATTTTCCATTCTAACATTAATTATTTTCAGGCAAAAATTAATTTCAGTTTCAATGGCTTCAGTGTCAATCGCAAATCTCTTGCTGATGTCTCTGCGATGACGTGTCAAAAATTACTGACCCCATATTGTTTTGAACGCAATTAATCTCACGATCATATCTATCAAGATAATGCTCTAACAATAACATGTAAAATGCATTTGAAAGGCAGGAAGGCTGAGACTTCAGGAACCTGATTAGTTAGCTTATTCGCATTGCCGCATAGAACATGTAGTCGCCTTCTATTTGATACCGTACACACATGGCTACCTCTCCTCTAGTTCCCGAGATATCAGCTCTTTCATCTTTCAATTGCCCCTCGCAACTGCAACTACTACATTTTATTATACTACCACTTAGGGAATGCATCTCCCTTTCATTTGAGACCAAACACATATCAATATCTTGTTTAGTTCCCAAGATATGTATCAGTCCTTTCAACATTCAACTGAATTTTGGAATACCCCTCGCCCTGCAATTGTTGCATTTTATTGCAGTATCATATAGAGGTCATTTGCTTCTTATATTTGAGACCACACATGCACTGATATTTTATCTAGTTTTCGAGATAGAAGTCCTCTCGCCTTTGAATTGCGCTGTTTAACACCCCCTCGCCAGCTCATTCATTCTACGAACAAAGAAAATCTTTCTGCACGAATAGCTAAAACTAGTAATGAACGAAGAAAAGACTGAACGAAAATAGAAATGGACTAAAACTAGTAATGAACGAGCAAGAACAATATCAGTCGGCTATCGAACGACAGTAGTGCAGAATGAAAAATAAACTTTCGTTCAGTTGCTGAACAGAAAGAAATGGTAAGAAACGATTTTAATAAGACTATCGACTGAATGAACGAATCGTTCAATAGTTTAAACTATTCAATTACTATTTATCGATAATTGAAAATGTTCGATAGTGTCCGTCATAAGTTTTGTCTGAAACTGGGAAAAACAGCGTCTGAGACTCTTTCAGTGTTTCGTCAAGTTTACGGTCCTGAAGCCAAGCGTCAACTCCAATATTCTGAATGGTGTTTGGAGAACAGACAAGGCAAGCAAGAAGGGCAACAAAGTTAATGGTGATTGTTTCATTTAATGTGAATTGCATTTTGCACTGTGGACAGTCGATTATTACTGCTTGTTTCTGCAAAGTTTTAAGGCGTTTGAGAGCGGACACCTTCTCGTCCTCAAACCACCTCTTCATCCTTTTTTTTTCAAGGTAGAATGATTTTTGTTCTCGATGAGAGCTTCACTTACAGAAATCACAATAAATCCTGTCAAGGAATTGAATCATAATAAAAATTATATCATTTTATTCGTTATTTAGAAAAATCTCTGCACCAAAAATCTAATGCTTCAAATACAAAAAACTGCGCCCATAAAAAAATAAGGAAGATCTAAGAGTAAACATTGCCTCACGCGCCATCATCTTTTGTTACCTTAGAACGACACTAATTTACCTGGGCACCTCCCCAAATTGCATTTCTTGCGTATCACCTATCGCGCTGTGCCGCAAATGTCAGACATTTGAGAAAAATTACTACCCTTTCAAGACCCTGGACAAGAAACACTAAAAACGCACTATTCATCAAGGGCACACTTAATCTCGAGGGCTATCCGAACCGTTTTAAATGCACTTTTTACGCACGGTTCAAATTAATTTCTTTCAGGTAAGACGCAGAAAATTTAATGCGGAATATCTGAGATTCCGCTGGCATTATCATTTCTCGTTATGTCAAAAATAATTATGAGCATTTATTTATTGCAAAAAGCGAGCAAAAACGCCTGTCATGACCAGTTGGAACAATTAAAAGCAGCTCTACCTTAATCAAGGTATCTGCAGGAGAAAAACTTGCTACGAAAATTCAAGAATAACTGCAAAGTGAAATGCGGCAGAATGGGCTGCAAGACGAGCGCAGGGCTGCTGCCTCCTTAACTGCTACCTTTCAGTGGTCCGGGGGAAAAAATGGAAGAGTCGCGGACTAAATGCACTGAACCGAGAGAAATTTTTTCCAGACGCATGCGCGACCAGCGCCGAAGCAAGGCTGCTGGCGATCAGCGATCAGCCACCTGTCAATCCTGCGCACGCGACTTTCATACTTTTCTCGTTTTGATTGTCGCTCCTCGTTGATTTCTTATTTTGTCGCTGCTCGCCATGGTCATTTTGTGTCCAGCCGGGATTTTCGGAAGCCCTGATGGTCGGTGGATAGTGGTCCAAGATCGGTAAAGATCGCGCAGCACTAATGGGCCTGAGCACAAATTTTTTTTTATTCAGATTGTTTGCCCATGGACGGAGTAAATATTTTGGAAGTGCACAAGTGGAGACTCAGGTGTTGGCCGCATCGGTAGGATTTCGTGACTTGGAGTTGGAGGCAACATCTTGCCGTGCCGGGCAGGTTGCTGCAAGCTGGCTGCACTTATCTGGTTGGCACGGCGCATTCCATTGACCGTTCTGCTTCTGATCACCACCTCATTAGTCACAATAGAACGATTTCTGACCATCGCTTCCTGCTGGAGCCAAAGACAACTCAATAGTGCCAGACGAGCGTGCGCTACCACTAATTAGCGGCGGTAGTGTCTATTTTTTAATTGCCAGCCCAGATGCAGTGGGCAGAAAGAACGAGCACTTGCACCTCTAGGAAATTGCTTGGCGCTTCGTGAAGTCACGCGGTTTTTTCTGCAGGTGAGCTACAACGCTGTTAGATTTTGCATTTTTTTGAATAAATCACGGACATTCTTTGTTTTCGTGACGCGATCACGGACGCTATTCCAGTTGCCTTGAAATGCCAATCAGCTACCTAAGAATAGGAGCAAATTTTAGTCCGTATCTGGAAAAAACGGATTTAATGTCAACGTGTGTGGCCTGGGCTCTGATCATCTCTCTTGGTTTGAAAGTGGGACAATTTTAAGGATTCTTCTACGATCGAAACGCAATGATCGGCCTTCTGGTTAAAAAAATCGACTCCGAATAAACTGCAAAGCTTTCGAAAGTTAGTTAATTCATAATTTTTCTCTACTTTTAATTCCTTTAGTTGTCTAGGGCCTAGATTGTTTTCCTGTCCATAATCACGATCTGTGAACGCAGATCAAATTAGACCAGTGATGTGGCGCTTAAACAACTCTTTTGGTTTATCTCCTTTACATACTTGAATTAGGTTTTTCGAGTATTTTCTACACGTTTCCTATAGGTTAAATATAAGTAAAATTTATTAGCGGATAACAAAAGCCGTATCCAAAAACAATTTAGAGAATAATTAGGATTGATAGTGGACAAGCCAAACGTAGGAGGTAGCCGGATTACAGCTGACGGCAACACAGAACGAAAATTTATCGTGAATGCAAAAATATCTGCAGAAATTACTTGGTATAGCTGAGGGTTTAATAGATGGATGCGGCGCTATTTTATAGTTTCTTTCCATCTGGATACAAAATTAATAGCGAAAATTTTAGAGATTTTGTATTGAAAACTGTTAGGCAGCTTGTACGGCGTTATCCGTGGTACTATCTTCCCGCTTCCGTTCATAAAATGTTAACACAAGGTGCGAATGTGGTTGAGCATGTACTTTTATCAGTAGCTCAACTTTCCGAGGAAGCAGCTGAAACAAAAAAATAAAGATATAAAGAATTTTAGGCTACAACATACCCGTAAAGTGTCCCGAGTGCAGACAAACACTGACCTCCTAAACAGATTGCTGCTAAGCTCAGATCCTTTTATAACTATTCCCTCAGAAAACTTCTCCGTAAGAAAAAAGCTATTCTATCTAAAGATGCGCTGACATTAATTATTAATTAGAAAACAAATTTTTACAGTTTACAAGCCAGAAGAACAATTTCAGATGGTTAATATGTTGCAGATGTACAGTTTACCTCAAGGTAAAAAATTTCAGTCTAATACGAAGACTTTTTGGTTTGTATATAATTCCAAACTAAAAAAGTTCTTTTTGAAAACTAATGAAAGGCTTTAAACATTTTAAGACTGTTAAGTTTTATTTTAAAACAATCAGATTGTCTTGAAAACCGGCTAAAATTTCAAAACAATAAAGTTTTCTTTTAAGACTTTAAGAGTGTCTTAAATTTAGGTACAACTTTGATCTCAAATTAAGACTTGTCAGTTTTTATGTAATTCCATTCCAAAAAAATCCAGAAGTTTTATATATGGGTAATTTTAGTGACGACAGCACTGAGCCCTTTTTGGGATATTCTAAATGCATTATATGTATCACATATATTATGTTTATGCTGTATGTTTTGCATATACAAACATATGGGAACATAACGCTTAGAGTATTCTACACCATCCCCTTAAAGATGCTGCGTAAAATGAATGATTATTATAAATTAATATATATATATATTGTAACGTTAAAAGTTAATAAATCTGTTGAATTACAACAAAAATATACGTATCTGTGTTTTTTATTAATTTTCTTATCAAAAACTAACTAGAATAATTTATGCCAAGAATTCGGGCATTTAGCCCCTGTGTGCGCCGCCCAGAGATTTGGTAGTAGGTTAAAGCCCGGGTACCTCGAGTTTGCTAGGTTATCGGCATGACATTTTTTACTATCCTCATGATCCATTCAATCCTCGGCACATCCTCACCTTGACTTGGGTAGTTGTAAGTTAGCGGCATGGCATTTGTAGCCATCCCATGCCATTCAGTTCTCGGCACATTCAAACATCTTCACCGAAAGAAATTCTATAGTGAAATTACCCAAAAATACTGGGAGGTTGAGATTTGCACAATATATTCGATATATGTCAAATATATTGTGAAAATCTCAACCTTCAAGTATTTTTTGTAACATGCCCAAAAGATTTTGGTTAAATTTAAATTTGGATTCGTTTCATTATAAAAGGAATCTGGAATCTGGATTCATTTAATGAAAAGACGAATCTAGATTCGTTTCGTTATAGCACAAGTCCGTATTTATTTCAATATATATATTACATCACTATATCGTTGATCCATTGAGTAAACTTTGAACTATGAACTAAATGAAAGAATTATCTAAAATCCTGGCAAATTCACAACGAAGAAATATTGAAAATATTAGGTGAAGGGTAGGGAAGGTTAAGTATTGCTAGATAAATTAATTATTACACTGTGTTTCATACTTCGTAGCAGTTGCTTATAATAATCTTTGAAACTGATTTGATTATGGCCAATCGATGCATTCATTCATTACATTTTTGAAGTCCGTTATTAATGTCTCTATTGCCGTAACAGATTCATTACCTGTTATTTAGAAGAAAAAAAATTGTTGGATAAATTTCCATATAAAATTACATTGTCTCGGATATTGAAAATTTAAGACAAAGAAATATTTACTTAAAAATAACCTGCATCAAAATCGGAAGCAGAACTATGAGTACTCGCAGAAGGTGATCCACAACTTTGTATCCAAGATTGAATTGGAGACATCATACTATTATTACTCGTCCCAGGATCCAATCCCATGTAGAAAATAGCCTATACCTATCTTTCTTTACAAGATATTCTTTATTTATTATAAAGTGCATACTTGTGCATTTTGCCACACTGTTAACTTACGCTCCAGAATTATTTTTGAATTTTGATCTTTGCCTTGGAAAAGTTCATCTAGATGCCGTTTTTTCATGTACTTTAATCCTTCGACAGTAATTTGCTTCGCTGAAATGAACAAAGTTCAAAATTGACAAGAACTCAACGACATAATTAAATTTATAACTTTTACTTTTAAAAACTCATACAGTTCTTCAAAAAGTCCTCATTCCTTAAAAAGTGAGGTAAGTGATTCGTCTTCAATATCATGGATAACTGTTGTGTGTTGTGGAATACTTTGATATCTCGTGTTAGATTCATTCTGCGTTTCTTCAACAATTATTGTATTGTATGGTATATTTTCCATTACACAGTACTGCGCATTACTGGTACTCGGAAAGTCCATTTAAAAGTTGAATATTTTTGAAATTCTGCATAAAGAATATTGCACAGTTACTATTCATAAAACTTTTGTGATTTCGCATACCGTACACTTATAGCGTATTCGAGTCGTATACTCGAAATCTGCCTTCCGGCCGAGCAATTCCCGGGTAGAGCAACTCTCAGGCAAATCAATTCTCTGGCAGGGCAACTCTCAAGCAGAGCAACTCTGGGGCAGAGCAGAAATGTGCTCGACTTTTTCCTTAATGTTCAGATGACATATCTGTCAATTTAACGAAAACCCCGTGAACATGTGGATTTTCATTCGAGGAATTCTGAGACATCTAGTCAAAGCGGTGGCAATTTCTTCTTCATCGCTTGAGGATGAGGAGGAGAACAATTCCAATGCAACCAATATCTTTTTGTTCATATTTGCTTATAATTGTAAAGAAAATACTATAAGAACATGGACTTTTGCTTGAGGATTTTGCACTTGTTTTCAGTTAAGAACTTTTCTAGTATCAAATGTCAAAATTTATTCCAGACACTTTATCAAATACACAATCGTAAATAGCGAGAAACGTACAAATCTGCATTTCATTTCCAGAGTCGAAAAAGTGCTCTTTCTGATCGCTCGCCGGCACATTATGGTACCACTCAAATGCGCTGTTTTGCTCGCTCGATGAGCGAGCGACCAAATCGAATTCGCATTTTTGCTCGACGAGCGAGCAACCGATTCGAAAAACTCGCTCGCTGAGGGGGTGAAGAACTCGAATACCATTTTGCTCGATTTCTGCTCCGAGAGTGCTTTGTGAGCAGAAACGACGGACGACTCGGATACGCTATTAATGACTTAAGTCAGCTCTGAAGAAAAGTAGACTTTTGATCTTATCGTATGTTTTCCGTTTGGTAATTTCATCGAATTCAGTGGTGGACTTTTAAAGGCGTTGACAGAATAAATACAAACAGATTCTAAAGCGTTCCGAGATACTTCATAAGCACAATAATGTTTTTGGAATTGTGACACGATCTCGTTGCAAAAAAAAAAAAAAAAAATACAGTTCTTCTTTGGCGACTACCGCGGCTTCCATTATTTGGTAAATTTTCAATTTATTTTGCCCATTTGTAATCGATACTTGTATACTAACCAGACTTGTATACTAAGCCTTTGTATGCAGTGATGGGCATTTACGCGTAGATTTGCATTGTCTACATTCCGGGGTAGACAATGTAGATAATGCATAGGTAGTTTATGTAGACAATGTAAACTTTTGGTAACCGGGCCCTATTCATGTGCTTGCGATATGTCACATCTGATTTAACAGATTCAAATAAACAGAAATTTTTCTGCTGATTGGCATATAAAAGAATTACTTTGACATTTTATTAAACCCAAGGTGGCAATACATATATTTCAATTAAATAGCGCCACTATATGGCGCTAACTGTATAATTTTTCCATACAAAATGTGACACTTTAACTGGGATTTATATATTTGTGTACATATTTATTAGATGTATTAATAGAGCTAAATTGGACAGCTATTACTCGCACATTTGGCACATGTAAAGCCATTTGAGAGACTTTTTTTCATAAATTGTGATCGTCTTGTGGCAATAAAACAGGAAGTTCCTGTACGCTGTATATGAGCTTCCTGCCTGGGTCCGTTATTTTAGGGAGATTTGTGTATTTATGTAAAAAAGGGTAAAAAGGGTATTTTGATCTTAAAAATTCTTAGCTCCTAAACAAAGGGGTGTAGGAGAGTTAAAAGGATCATTCTTTTCCTATAATATGGCATCAGAGTTGTACATAAACTACGTCTAATAAACTATACGGGCTTTTTCGTAAGAAACGAACGAAAAACTTTCAAATGCAATTGTTTGTCTCCTAATGGCCTATGACTGGAAGCCCGTCTAGTCCCTTTAACTGGGACGCTCTGTTTAGGAATAAGCCAACAGCAAGTAATAAAACAAATATATTCCGAAATAAATGTTCGCAAAATAATAACAAAGATATTCTTAAGAATAATAGTGCTAACAGAACAACTAAAGTTCATTCACACATTCCTTTTATCATTTGATCAAAATCATTTAACATTGATTTATATGATGGACGATGGGCCCTGTTCTAATGGGTTTCGTAAAATTTATTTTATATTTGACGATTACAATATGAATTTTGTGTAACATGATATAAAATAACATAAAAGTTTCCTCCAGATAGGACCCAATATCTATTGTTTACATT
>QYTT01085303.1:47808-75137 GCA_006980735.1 Dasypogon diadema | reverse complement strand
AATGCCCCCGTATCCTTTCTTCCCACCCCGATTAAGTCAGGAAGTACATAAACCGAATAACGAGGAAGTATTCAGGCGCCTTTATTTATCCTTTTTGGTCTCTTAATTGAGCAGAAAATTCTTATTTGAAAATTGCGTATTTGCTTACTTTGTATTTGGATGCCTACTTCGCGTTGTGTTGCGTAACAGAAACAGGAAGTTTTGATAAGGATTTGAAACCAAAATATATTCAATTTTGAGAATTTTAAAAATTTATGCAAAAGTTACAAATTGTGTGGCATGGTAGAAATTATTCACTTTAAATATTGAAAGATTGGATAGGCATGTGGCAAAAATTTTATGCGACTTATTTTTTTTTTTGATTTAGGTGAATTTAAGTAGAAGGTTCATTTAAATTTAAAATAAAATGTTGGTGTAGACGGAATAGCACTTCTGACACGGAGCTTCAGAAGTATCCATCTAAGTTTGATTTTGTTTAAATCGTAAAAAACTTGATTTGCAGAAAGGTGAATTTGGTTCGCAAAAGGTTGAATTTAAAATACAAAGCCTGTATTATAGTAACATAGTAACAGCATTTTCAATTAGTTTCTTTAAGAATGATTTCAAAGAAAAATAACTACTTACTTTTTCTGGAATATTAGGTAACATTTCTTTACATCAGAGGACACAAAGGGATCAAAGGAAATTAATAAGTCGAGGTATAGAACGACATTTCACCATTGCAAGAGGCATACTAAAGGACTTGATCGAGAAATGGATCATATATTAACGTAAAAATCATTGAGAAAATATAACAACCTGCTGACAGGCTAAGAAAATAATGATTCTGTTGTACGGATCG
This sequence comes from Dasypogon diadema, assembly GCA_006980735.1. Classification (NCBI taxonomy): domain Eukaryota; kingdom Metazoa; phylum Arthropoda; class Insecta; order Diptera; family Asilidae; genus Dasypogon; species Dasypogon diadema. The sequence goes on along the minus strand of QYTT01085303.1, from coordinate 74,296 downwards.
ACCAGAAGAAAGGTCTAAGCGTGGAGTAAGAAACACTCACATGGTTGATTTCTACTACTGGAGACATGGAAACCTTGGACATTACTTCAAAAGGATGGAGATCCTAGAGGATGATATATGCAGTTAAACGATAGGCATGGGACAGATAACTTATAAAGAATTGCTCGGAAATAACAAGAAACGTTGATGTTAGGGAATTGCTTAGGAGCACTCGGACCAGCTAACGAAACTTGGCAGAGAGATATAAAGGATCGGAAGATAGTGGTCTACTACAGTATCCCTGGAACGATAATTACAATTACAAGAACTTGAATGCACCAAAGTTATGAAGATATTATTCCAGCGTTCAGTAAGGAACGTCGACTCTATACCTTTGTTTATCACGAGTAGATTAGTGATTATTATAAAAAGCAAAGAGATTTACCCGTTGAGTTGCAATTAGTGCTTCTCCAAGCAGTGTGGTATACGTTGACATTGGAAGCCAGTAGTAAATCTAGGTTTCTTTCAGTGACATAGCTGATGGTGTTCTTCATCCTGAGATTTGGAGTTTATTGATCAAAGTCATAGGGAAGATAAAATCTGTCCCTTTAGCGCTCCTCTTTTCCGATCCTTTTCACATTAACACCGTAATGTATTCTGATGTAGCCTGTGGAATGAGGACTAAATTTAGTTCTTACTTCGGCATAATATAGGTTCTAGGCCTACCTACAATACAATGGTTGAAAACTTGCAGTTCGTTTGTCCACTGAGGGATGGAGTCATTTAACGTCCAAGGTTCCTGGATAAATGTAATGTCCACTGTGCTTTTTTTGAAGATGAGTTCCAAATTGGCCGTGGCCAACAATTTCTTTTTTTGCACAGGAACGATTGAAAGGATTTTTGTACTGCAGGGAAGTAAGTTAGGCCAATGTTAGTAATGTGTAATAGAAACCTGGCGATTTGAGAAAATAGTGGTATTATAAATCGAGATGGCACAACACATTGACTTCAGTTATCATAATAATTATTGGCAGATGAGGTGCTAGTAGTGGGCTCATAAAAGTTTTGATTAGATACCAATTCAGAGCTATAATACTGCCGTTTAGCATTCCTAACACTAGCACAGCGTGATGTTATTGCTGATAAAGACCACACCGCGATCTAAGATACTAGAACGACCAGCCTAGCCAAACAAAGGATCTCTCCTGATTTCGAAATGAAAAATATATATGTATAGGAGTGACGGGCTATTCACATTAATGAAAGTGGCCTAAAAATTTATTTTATTTCGATTATGTAACTCGAAAGAGTTAAAATAAAATATAGATACATATAGGATATCTACAGATTCAGTCACAAAATGTGTTATTAATCTCTGCTTATGGATACTTCTAATATTTTAATTACATCCTGCTCACACGCGCTCAATAACTCCTGTATTTTCTCATACCCAACTTTAGTCCTTTTCTCGAGCATAAACATCTTAATTGCTAAACACTTCACACCATAATTCATAATTGAAATGTTAATTCGCACACGCACTGAGATTGCTATCTAAATTGAGCAGCCCCTGACTGCATTTGACAGCGTCATAAAGTCCTTAAGTCAATGGATGAAATCAAAGTCATGAGAATTCCAACGAAGATTGAGGAGGAAATTTTATTTTCAACCCCCACTCAATTGGTAATGTGATTCTGTTCAAAGGGTAGTTGAAGAAGTCAATCTGGGTATGTCCAGATGATATATTAAAGCACAGAGGGCTCTATTAAAGTGGAGATTTGAATTATTTGAAAATGTCTTGCCCTACTGCAAGTACATCAGACAATGCCAAACGAATGTAGCTGGGAGTATTTGGAGAATGAAGTTGGTATACCGATAGTCCAATCTGATAGAATTCACCGTACTTTCACTTTATTTTTATTCTAAGCTCCACTTCAAGGGGGTAGCGAGATGAGACTTGCTCATGGCATCTGCCCGGTTTATATTCTATAGTTATATTTTGAAATGTTCGTGGAGTATTCTCCCAATCTCTAGTACCTACCATCTTTTCTGCTTCGTAGTGTGCCAGGACAACTTACAATAAGTATTGCATGCAATATATAAACAGGGGGTAGAAAAGATACCAATGGCGCAAAATAATATAGCGAGGGCGGAGTTTATTTACGCTGAAATGGTAATGTGAGACGAAGTGGAACGTCTGAATCCATATGACCCCTCTTCATTTCGTTGGTAGTAAAGGTTCGCTGCGATAATACGAAATTCTTGCGTTAACTTTTCACTCATATATTTTAAATTTGTCTCATGGGATTACAGACATATGCCTTTTGTACCATTGATCCCCTAAGAAAGTGCTCAATGGCAACTCACAAAATAATAGCAATAATTCTAGCAGAACCACATAAACCTGAATGTATAATTTATAAAACAGTATATAATTTGATTTCTCTATTTGCTCTCACAGAAACTTTAAGCTGAACAGTTTTATTGTTCCCCTCGTTCAAGAAAGTTTTCTTCGTTCGCTAAGAAAATATTGAAACAGGCAACAATCGGTTATGGCAGATTTTTCGTCAAGTTTTTATTTAATTTTTATTTAAAATTCAATTTAGGAACTAAAACAAAAAGCACTTCTCGGCAAGCAGAAAGAATTGGTCGCAAATATCTTGTGCAAATACCAAGGGTTTTGGTATATCAAACATACAGTCTTAGCGACCGACGGGTTAAGGAGGAAGCAGAATCGAACCGTACAGAAAAAGTACATATTCGAAACGAGGGGAAATCAATCGGCTCCATCTGGTCCTGTTTGAGTTTAAGCAGCCGCTCATAAATGTTTCAATGAGGAATATCGATGATTCTTGTTTCTTATAGTGCTATATGGTTGACCTTCTACTTGGCCTGCCTGAAATGTTAATGGTGCTTTATAAGTCAATATCCAATAATATTGTAGAATGTGAAGTAATAATTTTATTACATTCATTTTTTCTATAATATCGATAATTACCGGACACCGTGTGACAACGAAAGACTACCGAAGATTTTGGCGAATAAAACAATAAAGGAAAAAATCGCCTGATCCAAGGCATGGCTACAACTGGCTACAACTGGCTACAAAACATAATATGTATATTTATCTTGGAATAATATCTCTTCGTTGAGAGAAAATCTGCGCAATAACGCAGGGAAGAAATTTCATTTACTGTTGGTGTCGAAAAAGCGAGTTTAAACTGGACAAGGACCTCCTCTATACTTTTAGACGAATTTGCGTCTCTCAAATAAAATCTACTGATATTATAGATTTATTTTTGTACTGAGAGAAAGACTATTTGACTTCAATGGAAGATCATGGCGCAGAAGGGACAGTGAGATAGGGGTAGATGAGATGTAACATATTTTTTCGATAGAAGTCCGATTATAAGAGAGTTCAGGGTACGATATTTTGGAAAACGAATTCTCAACAGAGAAGACATCAGTTTTATTCTAAACGGAAATAGTACACACCTTCTTATGATATGCCTTGAACTATCGAACACTGCCGATTTAGAAATACAATGAATACTTTATTTAAATGAGGAAACCACTAACCAATTAAATATTTATGTTGTTTTTTTTATCGCTTCGGTTATCTTATCTTTCACGATTTACTTAGTATGCGCTTTTTTACTTTGGACTTTACGGTTGAAAAAAAAAAAAAACACAAACTAAGTTTCAGAAAAACGGATTTCTCGGCAGAAGGTATAGAAATAGCCATTGTCAAAATAATGGTAATGTAAGAAATTATTTTTCAAATTTGAATACAAAACAAATCAACAACATGGATGTATCGAACTAAAGTCCATAGGGTTATATATTTACTTTCAACTTTAATCATTTTTCTGTAGTCAGTAGTTGCAGAGATATAGTAATTAAAAATTTAGTCCGTAGTAAATACTCTAAAAAATATTTTTCGAAAAACAAATTTATTATATAAAACCTCTGTATCTCGGAAAGGGCTACGGATATTCCATCCACCCCCGCCCCCATAATTTTTTACTTCCCAACATGAATTAGCATCTGCATTTTTACACACATCTAAATTGAAAGAACTCATGAATAGGAATTTCAAAAGTTTTTTCAAGTAGCATTACCTTCAATTCAAATTAAACTTATTCTGGTTACTTAATTAAACATGGAGAATAGCAAATGAGAGAAACTTATAAGGAATAAATTTAAACCGAATTAGAGTTACTCTAGAAATGACTAGTGAGAAATTTCAACACATCACAATAATAAAGGTCGTTTTCATCACTGAGCAAATTTTACACATATCCAATAAGAATTAATTTTGTTTCATAACACAATAGTTGAATTTAAAATTGCATAAGGTCAATACTATTGACTTGCCATAAATTGCTTAAATTATTTGTAAAGCAAAATAAATTTAAAGGAAATTAACGGTTTAATTCGAATTCAATACCAAGACAGAATGTCGTAAGCTTCATTTATTTTAATATTAAACCACCGAAAACCTGACTATTTATGCATATAAGACACATTTCAGAGCATTTCTAAATCTCAAACACCTGTAAAAAGTAAACGAAACGGAAAAAAAAATTAAGGAAAAAAAACAACTTTTGTATTTCTCTATATTTTATTTAAATGAATATCACATTCAAAGAGGCGTCCATTAATCTAAGTGTACTAATGATGTCCCTTCTTGTAGCCATGCTCGTGGCCACCCTTTTTGCCACCCTTCTTACCATAGTCCTCATGATGATCATAATGGCTATCGTGACCATGCTCTCCTTTATATCCTTTGTGGTCATCATCGTAGTGGCCCTTGTCATAATGTCCTTTATCTGCTTTGTGTCCCTTTTTGTAGGCGGAATCGTGATGTTCTCCTTTCTTGTGGTCTCCAGCATGTTTTTCATGATATTCATGACCTTTTCCATGTTTCTTGTGGTGACCTCCTTTATGTTCATCATCGTAGAATTTGTGTTCCTTGTGGTATTCATCTTTGTGTGCTTTCTTGTGGTATCCAGTAGTTTTTTGTCCCTTCTTGTGTCCTTTCTTATGATGATGTTTTCCACCTTTACTTTTCTTGCCATGTTCATGATGTTCACCGTATTTGTCCTCTTCATCCCAGTGTTTTTTCTTGTGTCCACCTTCCTCTTCGTAGTGATGTTCGTGATCATCTTCCTCGTATTTCTTCTTTTCGCCCTTATCAAAGTGATGATCACCTTTATGGCCTTTATCAGCTTTATGACCCTTTTTTTCATGATGCTCTGCACCATGTTCTTCGCCGCCATCCTCTTCATAGCTAGATTCTTTCTTTCCAGCCGAAGAATAGCTAATTAGCAAAGCTATCACTAAGAACGTCCACAAATACTTCATCTCGGTAATCCGCGTAACCGACACTCTGCACGGAATGTTTTTTGACTCAAGTACTGAACTGGTATGCTTACTGTCCACCCTAGTTACTGTTATTTATACTAAAATTCCAAAGCGTACTCCGCCTATTATCCAATTCTCGCCTTTGCTACTGCTTGTAATGCTCGAATGGTACCGATGATGAAAGTGATACTCTTGCCAGACTTTTTCATAGGATTTTTCACGCCTAGTCCGGTAGCCGTCCAAATTGTGCCAAACTGTTTTTTTTTGTTTTCCTTCGTCAACCACAATAAATTAACGCTAGATGAAATAGACTAAAAGATTGTCGCCAGTTGTACTCTCTGTCTGATATAATTTTGTAACCGTTGCTGCTGCAGAAAGAGTTTCACACAAATCCCTGAAAGTGTTTGGGGTTTGTTGCCACCGAGAATTTTGCATTTATGATCGGACCACGCGCATTGGAAACACGTGGATCAAAAACAAAATGGTTAATAAAAAAATTTACTTCTACATGGGATTTTTATGTGTTTCTTTATTTTAAATAAAATAAAATCAGATACATATAAAATTATCATTGAAATAGTAATACAAAAAAAATATTACAAAAAAGGTTAAAGCTTTTGAATTTTTAATATTCTGCGGTCAAAACTAAAATTAATTGACTAAAATTATGAACTGATTTTTTTTAGTATCAATTACAGTTCAATAAAAAAATTGCACTTAATTTTATTGTCACGCCAAGTTACAGTGATTGAAAAAAGTTACAGCAAACAACATACTACGAAAAAGATATAGTGGATAAAAAAAATTAAGATGGGCCACAACATATTAGGGAAAGTGTATTTTTTCTTTATCTGTATTACCCGTTTTTCACTTGTGGAAAGCACCTTGTGATTAATTTAATAATTTTTTATTTTTGCTGCCGTCCAGCAGAAATGAAAAACTTAGTTAAAAAAAATAAAACATTGTTCTCTATGTCCTCTTATGCAAAACGCAATCTTTTTAATTGTTTGCTTACTTAACAATTTAATATTTTTATTATATTTAAGACTTTTTACCAAATATTAATATCACTTTCTTAATATCACTTAAGTAAAAAAAGAAATAAGTTCTTCACTTTGGGCTCTTTTTAATTTTTCTCTCAACTCATTATTTTACACACAGATGACAATATTTGATCTTCTCGAATTATGACTTGTTTCAGACCATTTTGATTTTTTTTGTATTTGATATAATATCGCTATTACAGTATTCTTTGACTTCTTGCATAGCAAGTTCCATGTACCTCAGTACTTCCTTTGGTATTGGGCTTTAGGAGTTTTTCTCGGTGGTTCTTCAGTGGAAAGCCATTGCTTTTTCATAAATCATTTTTGATATGTGGAATTTTTGATGAATTTCAATACATGTAAACGATGAATGAACAAAAACATGTTACTACCTTATCCTTACTTTATATTTATTATAATAAAAGTCGAGATCTACATATACGTGGATGGCAGTCTACCTTAATTTGTTACGTGCTCATATTACAAAGTTCTTTTTGTTTATTTCAACTATAACAGTTACAAAACTATTTATGAACATATTTTAACCCTTTCAATCGATATATGTTTTTAAGTTGACTTGGATACAAGGAGATGTGTGACACAAGTTCCTTTCCTTTCTTCATAACTACGAGTCTAGCTCGTTATTTCTGCTGAAAGGGTTAAAATTTGTTTATAACCCAGTGCATCATTCTTTCATTAGTAAAATTTAGAGTTTATAAAAGTTTTAGTAGTATGAAAATATCTACTTCCCTAAACCTTAAGCTCTCAGAACTGAAGAGGATATGGAAAAGCATATTCTTACTGATCTTATTCTTTAAATGAAAATTTCTATCCTTTTTTCAGACTATAAGCAAAAGAGTATCATTCTTGTAAAGTTCAATAGTGTGACTTTTATTAATTGTACTAAATAACAATATCTCATGTAAACGTGCATTAATAGCACTCTTATGAGACCACACAGCACCTATAATTCGGATGCTGTATTTTATGCCACATATTACGTCACGTGCAATCATTGTACCACAATAAAGGTACACTTCCATCAATTTTAACATAATAATTAATAAAACCATTAAAAATTTTAATTTCAATATAAAATGAATATTTTTTTACAATGTGCAATATTAATGGTAAAAAATTTATGCACAAATTAAGGGATTTTTCGCTCGTGCAGTTCTGTAAATATTTCATATCCGAGGCATTTATACTCTGAACATAAATATTTGTCTGTTTAATTTTTAATCATTACATCATTTTCAATATTAATCACTGATGCTGACAAAATCAGCATGTGATAAAATTTACGAGTCCATTACTTGTCGTCAAAGTTCAAATTCACCCTGCATCCACCAGCGAACGCATTACTGGATGAAGCGTCCGTTCTGATAGACAAACCAAAAGTTAATATAAATTATTTAGCCGGCAGGTGACTAATTATAAGCGTTTTCATCTAAGAAAGCGAAAAAATACAAACAGTACCAAAGCTACTCGACCATAAGAAAATTTATCAGACTTGAAAATTCATACGAAAACATTTCCGTTGCGATCGGTTAATTTGCGCAAAAGGGGAACAAATAGAAAATTTTCTGTCAAGTTTGTTATTTACGTAAAATTTTAAGGGCGGATTTCGCAAATGTCTAGTTGTTTTTTACAATTGTGTTAAAAATTTACGAAATATATTCTTTGTCGATTTCTCTTGCATTTAGTGTTTAGTTCACGTCGCTTTACAGAGTGGGTTGTAGGTGGTGTGGTGGTGGTCAGAAATGGTTTTTCGCAACGGAAACTTTATGGTTGCAATTAACCTTTGAAGGTTAGTCATGTGAAAAGGACTTCACGGTCAATTGTAGTACCTTTACGCACGTAGGTATAATGTAATATCTTTCTTGGCCTTAGTTTTGATTTACTAATAGTTCAAGGGCGGTTGACTTGAGTTTATTTGGACTTTTATACTTTCTTTTCAGACGAGATATGGTTTCAAGTGATATTATAGTCGTCCGCGGTGCTACAATTACTAGATTTTCCAAATTTCGTATATACATATAATATATTTACGTTTAATTCTTTGGATATAAAAATGCATTTCTTATTGATAACTGAAATGAAAAAATAAAATAGAATCAATATAATCTCGTGATTTGCTTGGCATAGACTCTGAAAAGAAAATCAAAATATTTGCAATTTGTTTACTCTTACGTATATTAAGGTTTTCCACAATGTCAGTATATAAATATCAGTTAAAGCATTTACTTGATATTAGATTTATACAATTTTGTTTACAGTTTTTCAAGCAAACCTCGTATTGTAAAAACTGGAATGCAAAGCTTTTTTTTAGCTTAGTGTGGATTTATACTGAAGCTTGAAAAAACGCATTTTTCAAGTTCCAATTCGACCTGAACGCTATAAGAAGGGTATTTGTAAAGATTCTATTTGCTTCTGAGTTCTATCAAAAAAACATTTGAGCTCTTCTTCTGTAAGAAAAAAGACAAATGGGCTAGTCGTGAATTTCACCACCAGACTTGATAATGTGTTTTTACCTTTTGCCTGATTAAACTTCTGAGGAAAATTGAATTAAAAGAAGTACACCACATCAATAAAGGGAAAGAAAAGAATTCTACTTTAAGTCACCTCGCTGAAGTGCTCCAATATAGCCTTCTGAAAGCCCCGGTCCTACTCTGAAAATTATAAGGAAGAGAATTCCAAAGTCAAGCAGCCTAAACAAAATAAGGGCGCTTACCTACAAGCGTCCCAACCCTTGGAAGAGCATAAGCCCTTCCGTTCGTCGGGTTGAATCCATATTTTCGTTTCACTGAGGATTGTTTTTATACGAATTCGACATTAGATTATTTTTTCAAATTTAAATCAACAAGAAATATGTTTGGATTGTACTAGAATAAAAAAAATCCTGTGAGACAAACCTACACTACCGACAGTTCTTGTCGACGCTGTTTTTATTTTCCTTCTCTTTTGTGTGACGTTTGGTGAACACAAGTTTTCTAGCTCGTAAAGAATTTCAATATTTTTCGACCAAACGTGAATTATTAAATTTTCACAATGAGTCATTACGTTAAAATGGAAGACGGTAATCAGCAAACCATTTCAGAAATGTTAAATAGTATCGAAAGGTAACGCGTTGAAAGTAAATTCACCATGTCAGTTTCTAACCTAGAAATCCTATGGCAGATACAATCCTGACCATTTGAAAGTTATAGAAGACTACGTTGAGGAGCAAGCTCGTGAGAATACCTACGATTTGGAAGCTAATTTAGCGGTTCTTAAGCTCTACCAGTTTAATCCGCATCTTCTGAACTTGGATATCACTTACACAATTCTTTTGAAAGCATTAACGAATTTGCCACATACAGACTTTGTCCTCTGCAAGTGTCTGCTCCTACCACTTCAGATGCAGGACGAAACAGTTCGGGACATCATTTATCTGGCGGATATCCTTGAAAAGAGTGATTTTATCTTATTTTGGGAGCGAGTGGAATCGAAACCGGAAAGGTACCGTCACATTACAGGATTTTTCGATTCGATCAGGAAATTCGTTTGCCATGTCATTGGGATTACTTTCCAAACAATTGAAAAAGATTTGCTAGCTAGACTACTTGGAGACATTGATGGTGAGTCCTTTTATGTCTATTGGAAATTGGTCTTATTGTTTTTTCTTGGTTTGCAGACAACACTCTCAATCATTGGATGAAGAAGTATGGTTGGAAAAGCCAGGGGAATTTGGTGTATATTTCCACACAAGACGAAAATATAAAAACCAAAAATATTACGGAGAAAATTGAGTTCGATAATTTAGCTCCTCTGATGGCGCAATGCTTGTAAAAATGCAAAAATTTTTAATAAACATTCAAAAGTCCCCCAGAATTAATTTGGAAATGAATAAATGCCGCCTACATTCATTTCGGCCAAATAAAACAATTTTTAATTAAAAATATGTTTATTTTACAAACTAGTTACTGTTTCTTAAAACTCTTCAAAATTGGAAAAATCTTATCGAAGGCTTCGTAAATCTCCTGTCGAACCTTCGCACCAGTGAGCACAACCTTTCCAGATACAAAAATCAAGAGTACAATCCTAGGTTTAACCATTCTGTAAATAAGTCCGGGGAATAATTCCGGTTCGTATGAGCTGAATGTCCCGTGCGTCAAGACTAAGCCTTCCAGTCGAATAGGGAACTTTACGTCGCAGCTGCCGACCATATTTTGAATCTTAAAATCTAAAAATTTCGCCTAAAAATTCGGGAGTTAACATTTGAGCCACTGGTAACTACCAGCAAGAGTTATTTACCGTAAATCCTAACTTCTGGATAATTCTAGCATACTTCCTGGCTGCCAATCGTGAGTCCTCTTCACTTTTCGCGCCCGTGCACACCATTTTACCAGAGGAGAATATCAGCGCTGTGGTACGGGGTTCTCTAATTCTCATAATTACGGCTGCAAAACGCTTGGGGTTGTACTCCGCATTACGTGCATGCAGGGCTATTTTCTTAAGATCTAACTTGCAGCTCAAGTTGACTGTGGACACAATATTCCTGAAACAAGTTAGTTTCATATAAGTGGAGCTCAACGGAGAAATGTGAGAAATTCCTACTGCAGTTGTGGCACGATCCCAGGATCCGCAGAACCTGGTGTCATTGGAGTCATCGGGGTAGCCGGGCCCATCGTCTGATGGATATTTGTGGTGGTCGTGTTCTCAACCCTCTCAGTCATTGGGGCCATTGGTGACATTAAACTTTGCTGTTTAATGAAACGGTTCGTACTACTTTACTAGAAAAAACGTGGAAGTCTTACCGGCGTCTGAGGCTGCATCATACTCTGCGGTGTACTATAACTAGGTGCATATGAATGAATTTGTTTTGCAGGTGTAGATATCAAAGAAGGCATTCCCATTCCACTCATATCTCCACCGTAACTACCCATTCCTTGACCCATTTGTTGCTGCCCCATTGATTGTTGTCCTATGTTCCCGCCCATAGCATTCATTTGCATTTGATTCGATAGCTGTTGTTGATAAACTGCATTTGGGAGGATTTGTTGATCAGCTTCGGGTTGGTGAATAGGAGTCCCGATACTGGGAATGGAAAATCCGGGGCTTGGTAGCATTTGATCCATGTTGCAAGTCGAATTAGATGAGCTCTCCAATTCCTCACGTTTAAGGTTACTTTCGGAATTCGGGCATAATACCCAGATATTTTAATAATGTAAAAGTATTTGTTTGCAGTTTGATTTCGTTTCCCCAATGAATTAAAATTAACCAGCTTTTTCGTTTTCCTCGTAGACGAAATATATTTGATAAAATCGACGTACTAGAAAACAACACTCTTCTTCTTAAACAAATTGGTTGTAAGCACAAAGTACCATTGATACGTTTAGGCAAATCGGTACTTTGTTTCTACATATTTCATATTTTCATTTAATTTAATTTAATGTGCCAAAACCAAATGCGACGATCAAACAAAGTGTATATTTAATTTAAATTCGACTGAGGTATATTTCTTTAGGAAGTTTTCAATAAAATATTTCTAGGTTCATCATATTTTGGTGTGGATCCAACGAACATGACCCAAAGTCTGTGGATGTTGACATTTCTTTGACAATTCGTTCCTTGATTTGTTTACTTCTGCCTTCGTCCAATTTTATTAAGATACATTAAAAAACATGATAATTTATGGTGTATATATAGTCAGTAAATCTGGTGGACTGATTTTCAATCTTGACCACAACATTCCAAAGATTGAAAATGAGAAAACCTTTAGTTATCCCATTGATTTAGTGTTAGATTACGATCCAAAGAAAGTTTCCGTAGTTTTTGGACAAAAGGATGGAATAAATGGTAAAATTCAATACGTTTGCATTTGCTTTACAACTATAAAGAGAATAATTCCAGTTGGCCATGTTCTTGTTTCTATAAATGGTGTTCTGGCTAATGGCAATACTCTGGAGGATGGCAGGGACATCAAAACTGTTATAGAAAATAAGGACAACTATCCTCTTAACTTGAAATTTAGCAGGCCTAAAATGACGACTAATGAAAAGATATTCTTGGCCAGTATGTTTTATCCTTTGTTTGCAATTGCTAGCCAATTGAGTCCAGAACCTAAAAGTTCGGGTATAGAAATTTTGGAGGCGGATACCTTCACCTTACACTGCTTTCAGACATTAACAGGTAATATTTTTTTATTGGTATAACTTTAGTTGTTTTTACTTTCTTTTTGTTCGTAATGAAACTTTTATTCTTGCATTGCAGGCGTTAAATTTATGGTCATATCTGAAGTTGGTCTTACAGGAATCGATATTCTTCTTAAAAAAATATATGAATTGTATTCAGATTATGTATTGAAAAATCCATTTTATTCATTAGAAATGCCTATAAGATGTGAACAATTCGACACAAAGCTACAATCCCTGCTTGATCAAGTTGAAAAGACCGGCATTAATAATATAGATAAATAGAGAATTAAAAGTGTTATTAATTTAGAATGTTAATGGAATGTTGTTGTTTTTTTTATTGTTGTGATTTATTTGGGACTTAAAAGTTGTAACGGCGCAGTAGACTTCGGCGTTCAGACTACTTTTCCCAATGGAAATGGCGAGCGGTACGTTGGAAATATTCAGTGTGTAATAATTGTTGCAGCTTTTGTTGTTTGAACAAGCGAAAATGGCGAAAACAAATGGATTCCGGCCTACACCAAACACAGACGACATACCGCCGCTCAACCTCATCAAGCTGGTGACTGCTTTTTTTTACAATTGCATCCTTACATTTTTCTGTAAACGGCCGAAACCAATTTGTAGGTTCATCGTTGGATATTTTGCAATGTCAATTGATGATTAGATAAGAAAATATACTGACTTCCAAATATAATTTACAAAAAATACTCCAAATTTAGTTTTATTATGTTTTAATTAAAATTTTTACTTACAAAAACTGGCATGAAAATATTTTAAGTAGCGTAAATAGGTTTCTATTACTTTTTGACGTTTTTAGGATGAATATTTAAGAAATAATGGGTTGCTCAACTTTTTCTCAAAGTGGAAAACTGTCATAATTAAATTTATATTTCTCCATTTTTTGGCAGAGCAGTACACTGCCTTTACATTAATGTACCAACTTCTGGGCTTGTATGTGACCAGAATCTAGTACAATTAATTTGCATAAGATGTCAATATATTGACAGCTTAAATTAGCATCGACGTAAACAGGATTTGGGGCTACAAAACATTCGTCTTTTCTGCGAATCTTTATTACACAAGTCTAATATAAACATCTAGAAACACGAGTTTCGGTATAATATAAAAACGTTAATATGAAAAGACGGTGAAAACGATAATTCATAACGTCCCGCACAAAGCACAGTTGCCTTTCTTTGAAGCTCTACCGAAAGTTGGAATTTCCCTTAGGAGGCAGCGTTTACCGACAATGGAAGTGATATCCAACCATGGAAAGTTTTACAATGTAGGAGGTATGAAAACAGATTCCGATATAATCATGCTAGCCGATCACGAAAGTGCTAAGGAGCCCCATTCCTCGTTGCGACTGAATGGTGGATATAGGGTCCCCTATTATGAGAGCTCTGAGATTCACATCAAACCAGATTCAGACACTTACCAGGGTTCAACCAGCGAATACCTCAGTAATGGATATTACGGAAATTCCTCGACTGTATGCGACGACTGGACCGGAAATGATGTGAATGTAAAGTATGAATATCAGGAGCCAGAGGAAAACTTTATATCTATTGACGACCTCAAGGTGAAACCATTTCTGTTCGAAATGATGAAGAAAGCAGAGGAAAAGAGTGAAAGTGAAAAGCAGAATTACGAGAGCATTGTCAAGAACGAAGTTGGTAATGAAGATGACGACGACGACGACGATGTCATTCTCATAGAGGACGATGATGACGATATCGACGACATAGACGAAAATGAGGTGGGCGAGGAGCTCGACTGGATGGATCTTGAAGAACAGGACAAGCAGAATTTCGAGTGTTTTCTTTGCAACAAAAAAGTAGCTTCGAATTACAACCTCAGGCGTCACATGATGATCCACACCGGTAAGTACAAAATATTGCCTGTACGAATTACTCAATGATTGTCCCTCCAGGGGAGCGTCCATTCGGATGCGATATTTGCTTCAAGCGATTCCGAGAATTTAGTGATTTAAAGAAACACCGCAAAGTCCACGTGAACGAGCAGGGCTTTACTTGCATGGTGTGTAGAATAAATGTTCCTTCCACGAAGAATTCCACGAAATGTGCTTCTTGCGAAAGACTGGATCGTCAAGGTCGAACAAGTTATGGAGAGCTAACCTTGGAGGACGTTCCCTGCATCGAGGGTAGCCACAAGAAGGCGTACGTGTGTCCAGTTTGCGATCGTATTTTCGGCAGCCGGCACAATTTGAAGCGGCACTATATGATTCACACCGGAGAAAAGCCGTACAAGTGCGACATCTGCGGAAAGCATTTCCGCGAAGTTAGCACCCTCAAAAAACATATGTTGACCCACTCCCGTATCAAGCTCTTCAAATGCGTGTCGTGCGGAAAGGAGTACAGTGATTTCGGAGCTTACAGCCGCCACAAAATCTCTCACGGAGATACTTCCCAACACGATGACCCTCAGCTAGTAGACCACACCAAGGGCAGTGACGAGGAGGAGTATCTGTTCGAATGCGGGGCGTGCTATAAGAAATTCTCAAACCTTTCCATTTACAAGGATCACCTAAAATTACATTCCAGTGACTTCACATTCCAGTGCTACATTTGCAAGAGGATGTTCCGAAATAAGATAAAACTTAACGCCCACTTCGTCACGCACGAGCACGACGACAGCAATTAGAACGCTAGTGGTCGTGCGCAGAATCTATTTTCCAATCCGATCAGAGTAGTCCCCCGCGATGTATCCATTGATGTTTCTGTTGATCCGAAGACATACAGTCGGGCTTTAAGAGTTATTACACGGTTTTCTGTTCTAAGCACATCTCCCTGTTTGTCAAGCTAAGAGGGTTGAGAAATTTTAAATGTACCAAAGGAACACTTTCTCCAGTTTTGCTTTTATTGTATTCCTTTTATTGTGTAGGAGGTGAAAGTTGTTATGTAAGACGTTTTTAGATTCCATTAGTCTGTGTACCAATGATTTAACATAATTTCTAGTCAGAGAATAGTCGTTAAGAGGTTTCGATGCTTTTTGTTTTTTTTTCTTTTATTGTGATGCTAAAAGCCAAATTCATTTACAATAATTTATACACCAAATTTATGTTGTGATAGCACTGCTGATTTCGACTCCTTGGCAAAAACAATCATCAAATGCAAAAAGTTCAAAATGTAAATTCAATAAAAAGAAGTAATTTATAAATCTTTTGGTTTTTATCTCCTTTGTTCTACTCGTAAGGAGGAGGACGGACTGGACGTAGGTCTACTGCAAGAACCCCCTGATCAGAACATGTGTTATGGTGAGGTACGGAGTGCAGAGTGTAAGCCTGTCCAGGCTTCATGGTAAGAGTGGGTTGCGGGAGGGGGTCGTCACCAGACAGAAGGAGGTGATGGATTTGACTTATGTAGAAGCAAGATGGTGGAAAGACTGACAGATTGGAGGATGATGGATCGGGTAATGTTGTCTGATCGCAGGGCCATTCAATTTGTGGTGGAATGAGGATCCAGAAGGAGAGAGCGACTTGTAAGGATTTCTCTGGGGCGAGGAAAAGACCTAAGACCATAAGAATTGCGGAGTCACACGGACTGTGCTTAATTGCATGGCCAAGACTGTCTGAGAAAAGAAACGCTTCTAGAAGCTCTTCCGTCTTCGTTCTAAGTAGATTCAATAATAGACCTGCACGTGTCTTCCGACAGGGCAAAGGCCATTAAAGTGAAGGGAAACTAAGGTGATCTTTCTACTGAAACCAGGGAATCGGGATTATATCGAGGTGAAATCTTTTCCATGAATGTGGCCACAGCAATGCCTTCTGTATTCAGTTCCTCTTCTGCCACCCTCATCAGATGCTGAAGATTCCTTGGATTTCACAGCCTGATAAATGTGCGCTAGTTTACGTTCAAGGGATACTCCCTTGATACGTTGTCTTCAACAGAAAGGATGTTAGACTGAGTTAGAATAACTGGTGGAAGGCTATAGCAAAAAGAAATTACCTGTAATTATGTAATTAGAGAGCAATTTGCCAGAATTCTCTTAGATAATTATTATTTTGCTTCAAAAATAGGAGTGGACACAAATGATTGTCGCCGAGTGCATAAGTTGCGATGGCTCAGCTAAGCGTTCCTAGAATAGAAAAGGCATTACAATTCTTGTAATTTTGAAGATTTTAGCGTAGTTATACTGGGTACAAATTTCGATTGAGTTGAATTCACTTACTGGTTGTGAATGATTTTTATTTTTAATATTTGAACAACAAACTCAAAAATTTGTGGGAGTAATAAGAAAATACACTACTTTGATATAAGCTTCAATCATTTTATAATTGTAGTCTGAGATAAATCATAGTCTAAGATTCTACACTCTCTGAGTTAATAAATAGCTACATGTAAATTTATGTTGCATTTACTGTATTTTATCTACATACACAAAGGGGATTAAATATTTTTTCCGTTGGAAAGATATTTTTAAAAAATTCGGGCTTAATTTAACTATATACATGGCTTAACAGGTCTCAGAGTTTATCAGGTTGTCTATAACTCAGGTAATTAAATAATTTATTGTACAACAATGACTATTTTTACATATGGGTTAGGTATATAAACGAGTGCACGATTAAAAAGTCTACCTTGTGAGAATAATTCAAGTTCTGTATCTGTATGAACACCGTTCGTGTTATCTGTAAACATTTCATATTAGACCGCATGCAACAAAGTTAAATTTTTAATTCCTACACTCATCATCGGGATTACTAACACTAGTATCACCAGACTCTATAATATTTCTAAAATTATTCTCCTTACGGCTAGGTTCACCACCATTTGGATCAGATGGTTGGCTGCGATTCTGTTGCATTTCGCTAATATCTACGTGGCTTTTTGCAATCTCCGATATTTTATCATCATCCATAAGGGTGTCATCGTTAAAAGATTTAATGTCGTCATTTGATTTTAAGGCGGTGTCGACGTCCACGTCAAAGGTTGTCATGCAAGCCGGTTCATTACTAGACGATGAAATTGTATTTGCAGGACTAGATGAATTATTCGATTGAAGATCTATGCCAGCATCAGCGATCGGTGATGGGACCATTGGTGAGGAACAAACTGATGATGAAGAAATAGCATAAAGTTTCGATACAAATAGTTTTGGTGTTATTCGTCCTTCATATGTACCCGAATCAGGACTGGGACAAATTGAAGAAGGAGATTGGCAAATCGGAGATGGTCCACGGCTGTGAAAATAAACGAATATAATAAAAGTAGTAAATTAAAGAAAACCCATAAAGTTAAAATAAAGGAGGCTTTTGAATTGTTTCACTCTATATTGTAATAATTCTGAATCCTTTTTGTAAAAGATATTAGAAGCAGTGGAAAGGAGTTACTGTCGAGGGCAATCGTCTCGTCGTCAATAAGCTCAAGGGGTGGCTGTACCTTTTTATGGAATAATAGAAATCGTTTTGAGGACGAGAGATACGATGCGACAAGTTTTCTATCTGAACCGAAACATCGCTACGTTCAATAGGCTGTAGAAAATTTTTATATGCGCGGATCAAAAAACGATTTTTTCAACAAATTTTGAGTAAACCTTCTCTTAAGTGGACAATACAGTGTATCCTGCCGCTGTTCAAATGTGTGAATTAATGCTGACTCCTATTTAAGAGCTCTTTTAGGACGGATACATTTTAACACGTAATTCTCTCACGAAAGTTTTTATGTTAATTGTGACTGGGGTCTAATGTAAGCCTTGTATATGATGAGTTCTGGGTCAGATGGTGTGAAGTAGACTTAGGAAAAGTAGATTGCATGAGAATCCACATGCCATGGAACAAAATATATATTTTTCTTTGGTTTCCGATTCCTTTCCCTTCAACTCAACGAACTAACAACAAGGAATGGATGAAAATTGTACAAGTGAAACTAGGAAGATGCAAGTGCCAGCGTTTAAATTTGGAGATTTTTGAAAATTTTCGCAAAAACATTATTTTAATTGATATTTTTGAGCGAATAATAAAATGAAGAAAATTTCTCATGGGAAATCTGGAAGATTTAGCTATGAATCTGAAAGACTGGGATAAAAGATATTTTCGATTCCGGAAGAGATGGCATTTCTAGGGTGCTACGAGAATTCATAGAATGTGTCTAAGTAGGTATATGTATAATCGGATGTTAACGGTGAAATTGTAAAGAACAATAAAGCCGGAAATCCATAAAATCTTGTCATCTCTGGTGACGGGACATGTGAAAAGAGAGGATTCAGTTCGCTGTTCGGCGTAACAACGCTCATTGCAACAATTTCAGGTTGACCACAGGTTCTCCTCAGCGTGCAACTACTGGAGAGTAACAGAAGGTTCTTTCAATAAGGTTCTGTCATGTATTTTAGTTCGTTTCTCATTTATTAACATAAAAATTGCTTTTAATTAATGTAATTCTCTGTTGAGAACTACATGTCGTTAAAATGATACCTTAAAGTTACGTAAAAAAATAAATTATAAATCAGAATAAAAATAGAGGTGACTTCAGAAAAAGAGCAGGAAAAAAATTACCTTTCAGTAAAAATTTTCTTAAGCGGAGGTGGGGAATATGTGTTTACGTTATTGTCATCAAGTTCAAATTTTCTTTTAACAGGACCAAGTTGGCTGGGTCTCATAGCAATTGGAGACATGGATCTACGGGTTGCAAAGGTCCTGCGCGTTGGAGATGGAGACAGTCCATATGGTAACCGCATTCCGGCCCGACTGTAACAATAAAATTAAATACTAAGTTTTAGTATAATTTAAAAAACGATACCTTGTTGGACTTGGACTTGAACAACTAATCGCACCCGAAGGTAGGGTCACTTGTAAAGGATTACTGAGGTCATCCGATTTGCATGACCAATTTTCTGCAACAATTGTGAGATCTTCCCAACTTTGAGACATCTGCATCGCACTATGAACTTCACGTTCATGATTTACTTCTCGGCTATTAATATCAATACATTCCTCTTGCCGCAGCTGTGATACTCTAGGGGTCAAACAGGGGCCACTATTCACATTGCCCGCCCCTATCGATGCGAAACTAGCAGAATATCTGCGTGCTCTCGGTGTAAAAATATTCATAATTGGAGCTGGAGATGCCTCCCTATGGTAAGTCCATTTAGACAAGGTTTATAATCTAATTGTACGAAAATACCTGGATGACGAATTTGAATTTGAAGTTGTGGCTGCTGTTGTCGTAGTCATTCCAGTCGTGGATGTCGTCGCCTTGGTGGTCGTTTGCACTGTAGTCATTGCCAAATTGTCAATTATCGGAGCACTTAAACATCTTTTCAATACATTTGGTAAATCAACATCCATAGTACATGTCAATATAAGTTTAGCACACAACAAATTGATTATATTTACAACAAATAATCCTTAAAAAACTCTTTAAAACCACGCGTAAAAAATCTCTCAAGAGTTAACAAATTTCGTGTGTCAACTAAACGTCAGGCAGCCTGACATTTCAATTTTATTATTTGACCAATTCTTAACTGAAACTCTAGTAAATTTTACTCTTAAACTATTATAAAACTCCTGTAATTTATTATGACGGCAAGACAAAACTATTCTCACAAGAATTTATCTAAATATTCAGATATGATTGATATGTTATCCTTTCTGCCATGGAATGGCATGCCCAATATAAACTCAGTTTTTGCTACAAATTTGCATTTTGTAGCTGAATTATTACTGCCAATAGAAATTCAAAGGTGCAAATTTGTGTTTTACAATGTTTTCTAGAATTTTTCTTTAGCAGCTTGAGCGCACTGGACACACAAAAAATTGAAAATTTTTCTTACTACTTGACGTTTCCCAAGGGATCGGTCGTGGTCGGGGCTAGAAGATTTCTTCTCGCACCCCTAAATTTTATTCGTGCATCTTACAAACAAACAATTGAGAGGTGCGTTTTGTTCTCTTTATTGACAATTGCAACGATAATTTCTTAAGCAATTTGAATTTCATTATAGGCAGAGCAATTTGAATTTGAAAATCTCCATGCCATTTTTGTATAATAACAATTATCCTCAGGTTAGCTCAATGCTTAATCAAGCGCGTTTTAATGATTTGCATACTTAAAGTGAAGCACATTTGTTGTTTTATCTTAAATAAAACTAGAAAGAGTATACAATTAATTTAAAAATGTTTCCACAAGAAAATCCTAACTTTCAAACCTAAACCTTTCATTTACAAATGACTACTAACTAAACCTTTCATTTACTGGCTACTAACTAAACCTTACAATTTCGGCTTTTAGTACGACTTTAGTACAATTTGGCCCACATTTCGCTCAGATTTTGATTTTCGCTAATATGAGAAATGTCGTTTAATAACTCGAAATGGTTAAAGTGTAGAGTGGAAAGGAGACTATTTACCAGGATTTTGTGTAAAATACGGTGAGTTCCATTCTTAAAATTTAAAAATTAACGAAATCACAATGAAGAACATGCAGAAAGGACATACGAGTTAAGGTAGAATTTCAGAAAACGGATAGGTAAAACGCTATGTTGGAGGTAGTGAGTCTCCAACAGAGGTACTGATGAACTACCGGTAAAGTTTCACATGCTGAACAGGTTGAAAGATCAGACCTAGAATGGAGGCATAAAGCAAGGCAATAAAAAAAGGAAGATTTGTGTACCCCAGGATCGGCTAAGCCGAGTTATCCTGGGGGAGGGACAACCTTTTATTGCCGATACGTGACGTCAATTAGACGGAGAGATCCGAAGAAGTCTAAGACATGCTCGCTAAGCTTCGCACCGACAATGGATAAACTTAAACGACTTGACCTATATAGAAGCATGGAATGTGCGATTTTGCTGCTGCACCTCTACACGCTGGAGCTCACCGTGGGCAGAATGGGTACGGGAGGGGATGTTTTCTTGATGGCTTCTTCCAAGTAAGGAGCTGAAGGATCTTATGTGTCAAGATTATTGAGTGCGATGGAAAATCATGTAATCAATCTATGTATGCAAGGCTGGAGGATGATAAATCGGACAACGTTATCTGATCATCACACAGCCTCTTAATTTGGGGTGAAATATGGATACAGAACAAGAGACGAGAAGAGATTTGTAAGGATTCCTCGGAGCACGAACGTGGCGAAGTACACCGAGTCTTGGAGAGGAATCTGAAGGATCATAAGAAGTGCGAGGAAAAGAGAAAGGAAATTTATGTCGATTGGTTGAACGGTTCAAGAGAGAAACCTTTTACCAGACTAAATTATGTCTTGAAAAAAATCTCTTTTTAGGTGTAATTTACTCAAAAATAATATTACTTACATTTAATCAGCGACTCCATACAATAATCCTTCCACTTTCTCATGTTGCTGCATGAGTTCTTGGCTTTCGCTTTATTACTTTCGACCTTATAAAATTTATACATAGGACACAGTTTTTCTACTTCCATAAGTTGGACCTTTAGGGGTTCTTTGAAAAATCAAAGGATATCAATTGGATATCTTGCGGACAAGACTTTATTCTTCTTCGAATCATTATTTGCTTCAACTGTACTACGTGTTCTCTTTAACTTTTATTTTTTTTTAAATATGGCCTAAGCTCAAGGGACTGTTGTTGGCAATTTGGTTTTGGTTACGCTTTTGGATTGATTGGACAGCTGTTGGACTCTATGCTGTGGAAAATCATTCAGCGCAGTAACAACAACAGAGAAGATCGTGTCCTGGGGCTCTGTGTTGATGATCTTTTCTTAAATACAAGCAGAATTAGCTTTAGAATCAGGCAAGTCACATACTTATTGCCAATCCACACATCAACTTCCCTAGTGAGAATGAGATTCGAGATTTAGTTCATGAATTTTGGGTCATCGAAACTGTACAGGTTTTGCAGATGGAAAAGCGCTTTATTTTTTGGCTAAATGATGTTTGTTTGTCGGTTAATTGTTGCAGTAAATTGGCATAATGTTCGTCGTTTATTATTTTCCCCCTTTCGTTACCTTTCGTCCAGACAAAATCATTATTGCTTTTTTTGATGGTGAGGAACTTCTGTGTGTCCATTATTGAGACTGTCCTTTGGTCTCTGGAGTTGAATATGGTGCACCCTAATTTCATTGAAGGTTATGAATTGTATTGCTGCAAGAAAATACTCGAATCGCGTGGGACTCTTGCAGAAAGATGGTAATTGGTTAAGGCGGAGCCTTGCATTTCTTCAATCTTTAAAGTGATAAATAAGAAATGTAACTGAAATACGTAAATAGAAAAAGGAAAGGAAGACGATCTGGGTTGATTGAGAGAAACTATGCAGGAATAACAAATGAATCTGTGTATATATTTGTGTCATGTTAACATTTAATGTTTTTTAAACCAATTAAAATAGTACAATTTCCAAAATAACGTTCTCCGTATTATAACTAAAGATCTCTTTAAAGAGTACCACACAGTTGACTTAAGCTGACACTAGAAATAATCACTATTTTGTCAATAACAACCTTTTTTTTTGCAATTGTAAGGTCATGAAGTCTTTTTTTTCTGATAAAAATATTGCAACTAAACCGGTTCATATCCAGAACACATAAATCTCTACAATAATTCACAAGCACTTTTTAAACTCTAATCGACGAGAAAATATAGCTAAAAATCGAAAAAGTATAGGTCTATCTATATGTGAACGTCTTAGTTTGTTTAAGAGAGTTTTGTGGCGCCTTTCAAATTATATTGTCAGATTAACATCTAAAATAAGTTTAACATTAGCGCCAGAACTTATTTTCATAGCCTTAGAAGTAGAACACTTAGTTGAGCAATATGTTGCAATAGGTAGCCTTTCAATGAGCAAGAATCCGATGAGGGTAGGAAAACGTCGATTTAGTTCTGGTATTATGAGTTGTACACTTTTACTTAGCTTAAAATTTTCTTTTATTACAAAATATCTTCTGCAGCTGTGTTAATTTGAACTGTTGTGTTACTTAATCCAGTTATACCTCTAGTAATTATATTTACGACGAGATCAATTTCAGTTCACCTGAAAAGACAGCAGAGAGGGAATTTGTTAAAAATTAAAATCTAATTCTTTCGGATTTAGTAGATGCTTACTTCCTAAAAATTGCATTAACAAAAAATGTGAAAAGCATTTTGTCATAGAAACGAATTTGCTACTAGAAAAATTCTCAGTAAAAGATTCAAATACTCCGCTGGATGCAGTGAGTCCTAAATTCTCACCTCCTCTGAATTTGTGCGGAATGAAACCTCTTGAATTATGTTTGACAATGTTTGCATAAGACAAGTGTCTCCAAGTTTACAGTAAGGGTACAGCAACATCTTTGAACTCTTTTGTAAATCGAATAAGAAAATAAATAAGTTCTTAGATCGAAATTCATACTTACAATAAAAAATAATCGATAAATACTGGGTCTTTTGCGAGTGTCTTCGCAGATTTTAATTGTACTCGCAACAGTCTAACCGTCTGATAGTGCCGGTGTCACCCAGCCATATTTTTCATGTGTTTTAACTAATGATCTAAAAGCTTCCTCTGCGGAACGCCTGTAAAAAATAAATACAATAATTATAAAATTAATAATTTCCAATTATTTCCTCTACTCACCTACTAAACTCTTTCGAATTCTTTGGTTTTCTCGCCACTCTTCCTTGGCCCTTAACTAAACTGGCTGCGAATTGCATTAGAACTGCTTCAACCGTATACGCACTCGCCCAACCACGAGGTGTAAGTAATTCCATGCAAATAGCCCCACCTTCCATAACAAATCCTTTTTCTATTCTTGGCTCTACAACTCTCATAAATGGCGGTGCAAAGGGGAAGTTTTCAGGAAAAATTAAATGCAACAAAATAAATGGAATGTTCAATTCCGCCATATCCTCTGCAAGAGGTGAATCAGGATCAACAATGTGTAGGCGTGCATACCACTCGTACAGATTGTCGTTTACCAGCTCGACCTGAAATATATTATGTCAACAATTTCATGCAAATTCCATCATATGTGCATTTAATTTGCTTAAATTAATTCTGCTAGCATGGAGGTGGATAATTCACCCGGTTCCTTCCGCATGACCTGCTTACTTTACATATAGTGACTTTTGTTTTGCAATTAAAACGAAAGGTTTAATAGAGCGTGTCAATGAAGGAGGAACAAGAAAATAGTATCTAAATGGATTTTCTTAAATTGCTTGAGGATGATGTGTACCTGTTGCAATTACCTTGAATTCTCTAGGGATTTTCAAACTTACCGTAAATATTGGATCTGGTCGCATGGTTTGGAGTTTTTGGATTTCTCTGTACTCCTTCATAAGACGTCTAGCTCGAATTGTCGTGTCAACAGGTTTTGCTACCGCTCCAGTGCTCTGAGCCGGAGATACTCCTCTGAAAAAAGGAAAAAATCAGGACATCTAGTCAGTAATTTAAAGATTTAGAAGAATTTTACTTTTTTGGTATTGTTGGATTTTTCTAAGGTTTTTGAATGCATACTTCAAGGATCTATAATGGGTCCATTGTTGTTTAGTGTTAAGATCTAGGTCTAGGTCATTCTTTTTTGAAATGGTTACCATTGGTACATTTGAAACGCTTTCAGGTACTCATATCTCTGAGTAATGTTGTTCTTTCTACTTTTTTCCCGCATGAAACACAATTACATGATTTTTAGATCACTTTACTTTACATTTATTTTTCTTTTATAATCAAGAAATAGATTATCCTATTAGTAAATAGTACGAAAAGATATTTATAAATCTTGTGTACTTCTAACCAGAAATGTATTATTGTTATCGATATTGGTTTTAATTTCGTAGCAGTCGAAGACAAATTCAAAAATTATAAAAGAAACTTTTACTGGATTTTAAATATTAAGAGTGGTCCTGACTAATTGCATTGTATTTAGATAATTTGTAAAAATTTGTGAATCAATAATAAATTATAAGTGTAAATTAATAACACTTACCGTCTGAGACGTCTTCCAGGAGAACCAGAAGGTCCTGCACTGCCACTAGGCCCATCAGCTCCACTTTCAAGTTTTTCTGAGCTTTTAAATAATTTCCTTATTACGGCAGTTACTTTTTCTTTCGACCGTGAGGACATTTTATTGTACTGAATTCTTAAAGTAATTTTATATTAAAATATTGGTGTTATATTTGTTGGGAATCCGTTAAAAAGAAATCAATTCATCATCACCAGTAATAGTCAAGTTGACTAAAAATTTTTCCCCGGCAGGGACAAAAAAAAATAATAATGAGAAATATCCTTTGGCCTCTTTAATTGATATTTTTCGTTTGTTTTTTTTTTTGGCAAGATTTTTATTAATATTCAGTCTTAATTGTGAATGTAACAGCTTTCCTGAGTTGATCTGAAAGAGATGATAATAAAATCTAATTAATAAACTTAAATGAATGAAGAATATGAAATTATTATAGGCAATATAGTGCGCAGATAGTAAAAAACTTTAATTGCATTTGAGGAAATTTTTATAGTGTATTTATTTGCTACAAAGTTCAAATTACATAAGTATCTAATTAGGAGTAATATTTAGTGATTTGATTTTGTAACTCCACGAAATATAGAAATATTTCTTATTTTTCATGTTCATATAAAATGTTTCACAAAAACTTCCTTGACTGTTGCAACAGTTATGGGTTTGAAATCCACATTAATCAACATTTGTTAAGAAATATAGTCAGTTTCAGTTTTTCATAATCCTAGGGCACCGAAAAGCGTAAAATATGAATTTTTGAAGTTTTCTTTCATTTTGTGTTCCTATGTTCTTCATTATTATACAGTTATTTATTTTAAACCTGTACGACACAGTGATTATTAGCGATTTGAAAGAAAAAACCAGTGGCCTGAAACTGCAAAACTCTATAACTCGAAAACGGGGATAGATAGATTCCCATTTATCCTAGTTTCTAATCCAAAATCGTACTATATAACACCACTACTCTGCTTTTTTTATCCAAGGCAATTTATTTGTGTACATTTCCC
>QYTT01085303.1:14009-39449 GCA_006980735.1 Dasypogon diadema | reverse complement strand
AAACATTAACAGATAAAACAATTACAAAATTGAAAACCTGTTGCTATAAAGCATCTCAAAGCTTAAAGTACAATAGAAAGGAATATTAACCCTTAATTACATTCGTGGAATAGATTTCTACCCTACACAGAGCATGTTGCTGCTGCATAACCCGAAAGTGTCATGTGAAAAGTTAAGACTAAATTCGTTATTCCTCATGTAGTTCCAGGTAATAAAATATACAGCACGTGGTGAATTTTTTTACATCCTTATAAAAAAAGACTAAAAATATAACACTGTGTTTCGAGAATAAAAAACACGTTGGGGTAGAAATCTACTCCGCAAATGTAGAACTGTGTAGGCCAAAAATGATGAATGTAGCTGGTGGGGGTTAATTGTATTTTGATCATATTATAATGTCCCACTGGTATTCGGAAGATTGTCTCAGTCGCTGTTAACACGTTCGCTGCCACGTGTACCGTTTTCGGTACACATCTCCTTTATTTGATAATATCACGAGTAATTTTAAAGAAAGAATTACAGTCAATATGTTAATCAATATTCGGATAATTTGGATCCTTCGAGCGGGATGTAAAACGAGATTTTATGTCTTAAGGTTTCATTGCTCTCCCAATTTGTTGAACTGATCCCTAGGGAAGAAAAACATTTTAGGCTATCCAGACCGAGGGTTGCCAGATATCCTCCATTTTAGGGAATGTCCCCCAATTAAAGCTTCATTTTATAGGTATCCTCTCTCATTTCTGGAAGTTTGGAACGAAAAAGTGACAAGAATTTATCAACAAATTAAATTTTTATACTATTTGTTTTGTACATTTTTGGTGAATGGTTTTTTCGTTTATTTTTTTTTGCTGTAAGTTTATTCAGTTTACTGAAATTTGTTTTGCTTTTGTTCACTGAAATTTGTAATTTGCTTTTATTATTTTGTTGATCAATTTTACCTGAGAAATGTTGATTCAGTTTATTTTGACATTTCAAGGGAGTAATTGTGTAAACTTTAACTCTAATAATAAATTTTATCATTTTCCAAAAGTCCTCCTCCAATAATATTTGAATGTCCGCCCCCATTGTCCCTCACTTTTTGAGTTAAAACCCTCAATAACTTTTTCGAATCTCGCATCCCTATAACCAATTCATATTAAACAACATTAAAAATCCGAAATTGACATCGAAGTTAAGCTTGAGCATGAAGAAATGATAACATAAAAAAAAAC
This sequence comes from Dasypogon diadema, assembly GCA_006980735.1. Taxonomy (NCBI): domain Eukaryota; kingdom Metazoa; phylum Arthropoda; class Insecta; order Diptera; family Asilidae; genus Dasypogon; species Dasypogon diadema. The sequence continues at coordinate 38,238 of QYTT01085303.1, read as the reverse complement.
TGGAAGCCTTTCAGGCCATATCTAATTGATAGGACAGACAACCGAAATTTTTCAGCAACTCAGCAGAGGAAGGTTTTTAATAAAGCCAAGAAATATATTGAGTGGGACAATTACAGAATGCTCTACATCAGAAAATCCAAATATAGAACCTGGAGGTCTTCTGTGAAATGATGGAGCAAATAGCAGAGCTAATGTCTAATTATATAGTGTAACCACAAAAATATGTCAATATTAAAGAACAATTTTTGGTCACCAATTTAAAGTAAACTAAAATTTGCTTCACACAGTCTTCGAAAAGCAAATAAGTAGAAAATCCCTTGGGAATCGATAACACACGAGCAGGTTTTCCTGATGTAGAAAAAATCTTTGAAGGATGAGATAAATGACATAATTTCCAGGAAAATTTAAGAAAAACTGACATTTGAGTGACAAGGGTAATATATTAGCTGGCACTGAGGGTGAAAATCTCTTAGATCCTCCCACATCTTGAGAGTTTTTTTTTTCGGTTCGATTCTATTCCTTATATATAATTCTATTTTCAAGTTCAGCTTCAGATGTATTTTGACTGTTATAAAATTTGCCATACTCAATATTTCAGTCATCGCTTTCAAGTTTTTATTTATGTAAACGAAATTCTTCAGATTAAGTGGATAATTCTTGTCCTATCATCTCCTCAAATTGGATGTACATTTATTGTACTTTATCTCCTTATTCCAAAATCGTCGTCGATACGAACTGACTGTCCCAGTACACTGTCTTCGAGTTACAAGGTAATTTTTGTATATGCTGAAGTTCTTGGTACACTGCTTTAAAGCTTCTTCTGAAACTTTTGAAAGAAGTGGCACAGTAAATTGAGGTGAAATGAAGGGAATTGATGTGTCTTCTTATTAAATGTAATATAGATTTTCCTAGCTATTATAGCCTTCCTATGGCACACTTCTATGTCAAGAGCAGCGCCGTTCGGTAAGAGTATACACTTATATTGTAATTTCAAAAAGAAACCCCATCCCTTTAATTGCCCTTTTACATATACAGAAATATTGCACTAAAATTTATACACCGTCTGTGATCAATGACCTTAAGACGTCCATTACCAATCACCCACTACACACTGCACTGTACAAACTCTCACCTTAGTCAGTTTCATTTATGCAAATTTTTCCTGCCAACGATATATATATATATTTTTATATGTACATATTTATGCAAATAAATGTAACAAAAATGAGATTCAGTGGTTCATTTCTGGCACAATAAATTGCTAATGAAAACAAAAACGAAAAGTCCAAATGTGAATGAAATCAAGAAAGCCACAAAGCAATAGTCTCTGTCGGGCAAAGACATCCCCATCTAAATCTACCTATAGATAGATGGAGAACCAGTTTTTTGTTGAATCATAGCTTCGTATGCAAATCATGTCTGTGAGTTTTAGGCAAATCTTTTTTATTTGCACACTGGGCTGGCGAAAGATTCTTAAAAAGTCATGTGTGAAAACTTTGCACAATTGGAATGGTTTTTTGGTTGCTTCATCGATTTTTAGATGTAGCATGTTTTAGTCAGTTCAGTATTTATTTGGTTGCCAAAAAAATCATTGTTTTCCACTAGGTATCAGTCCATTTGTGGAAGTTGCTTCTTAGAAAAAATTCCTAACAATTCAAGAGGATTTCTTTAGCAAGCAAAGGGATTAACTTTCTCGTAAATTAATACTGATTAAATTTAAATAGTATACTTAATAGGGCAGAATAAGATTTATTATAGCAATGTTCTGGTTCTAGTTTAGCGATTTTGCCGACAGCATTTTAAGAATGTTATGAGAATGAAAAGAAATGGGTAGGAAACAAGAGCAAAGATACAAATTTAAAATCTGGGGACTTGAAAATTAAAAAGTTACATCATAAAAATGTTCGGCACAAACACATTTCAAATAGGAAAATTTATTAGCCTGAGGGGAAATGGGGGTTTAATAGCATCCTGTGAATACTGACACAACTAGCACACACACCAAAAGAATACGACAGAGTTTTCCCAAGCTAACAACAAATTTGTTGTTGCTCGAATTTCTAAAAAATTCCTTAAACATAATTTCATTAAGACATTTTACATTACGAGGGTATTTCCCGTTTTTGTGCGTAAATGAGGACCATCAGTATTACAATTTAGAGTATTACAAATTCGCCTAAAAGGTAATGATACTGGGCCAGATAAATAAAATTGAAGCAATAATTGCTTTTGCTTTGTAGTAAATATTTCAACAAATGATTTGTGCTTCTGAGAGAACCACACAATTGGCACCAAAGTTTGAAAAGTTTGCCTGGAAATGACTGTAAAAAAGTTTATTTGATTTTTATTTATCTGGATCAATATCTGAACTACAAGTTAACATTATTCCCTCTTGAAAAGTCGCGTATCACCAGACTCCAATGCAATACAGATATTGCGATCTTAACAAGAGCTGCCTGTCAGCTATGATTGGATCAGCATCCCGAACGTAATTAGTTTCTCCAATGTCTTGGCAAGGCAAGAGAGTATCCTAATAGGATGAAAGTCGGAGGGATCATGAGGATGTTACGCCTTAGGGATAAGAAACATAATTAATTAATGTAACCAAATAATTTTCAAAATTGGTGTCATAATAAATATCCATCTAACAACTCCTACTTTTTTTTTCAAACTCTTGATTATGTATTATTTTGCTTGTTTTCTGCACACCTTTACTATCAATAAAATTGCATGAAGTGTGCTGATTCGTTTCGCATGCAAATATAACGATAATAGCTTCCTTGTAATTATAATAAAATCTAATTGAAAACATGTCGACATGTGCAGTTGCCATATGCATCTAAACAACTGATAGTATTTTAATTAAATTGTTGCAAAATCTGCAACGAGGCACAAAATTCATTATTTTTCAGTTTGGATACTAACCTTCTGCTCAGGTAAACAATGTCTCTCCTCTTTTGGTCTCTTTACCAGAGGTTTCTATGCGTACCGTGCAAAACGCTTTTCCCCAACTTTTTTTTCCCTTAAATTGCAAACTAGTTACCTGCCCACTCCAAATATGTATTGCTGTTACATTCTTAGAAAATTAAAACTCATGCAAGTTGGTTCCGTAATTATTTCTCAATCAAAAGACAAACCGAAACCTGCTGACCATGGCGATGGCGATGGCGATGGCGATGGCGATGGCGATCACTTTTACTTTGATTTCATGTTTTCGTTCACCTCAATTCCCCTACTTCACACGTCACATGGGCGAACATTGGCTACAGCGTGATTTTCACCTGTTTACTACCAGATCATCGTGTAGTAGAATGTAAACAACAGTCAGCTGAGACTGGGCTTCATTTGTTGGTACGTTGGAAACCTCACATGTGGTTACGTGATTCAATAGACATCACCATCGTGAGTTGGAGGCTTAATTTTCCTGGAAGTGGCACTAACGTGACCAAATGTGATTTACACTAAAACTTTATTCCTCTCTGTTTGTGAATGAAAGTTTAACCCTGGTCAGGTTTAGGCCATTTTCCTGCTGAATGTTCGGAGCAAATTAATTAGCACAAATTTCAACAAATATTTGCTCTTCTGCACATGCGGGCAAGTCGGTAACAAATGCTATTTACGTAATGTTACCTTTAATTTAATGCAAAAAAATGCAATTTTTAACCGGAAAGGCGGTAAATTATAGTACAATGCGTGTACATTATTGAGAAAATGCACTGGCGGCTTATTTTTCTGGTGTTCACACACGAAATGGAAACATTTCGGACATACAAAGGAATACATTGTCATACTTAACTTTTTATAAACTCTTATTTTTTGCGACCGAAATTAATTAGTAACATTATTAAAGTGAGGACGTGATTTGTAATAACTTAACGAATTTTGTATCAAGGTGTCAAAAATTAGCAACTAGGTAAGAGGCCTTTTTTGGATTTTACATTCTTCACGAGGTTTGATTTGAGCAGCAAGTTGAAGGTCGAGTGTGCAAAAGTGTTTTTGTAAAATTTATAATAAATTCGTGGTTTATGACATTACATTTCAATCAATGCAGAAGGTTAGGAGGCAGTGGAATCTTATTGCAAGAGTTCCTGGTTTCTATGCTTTTCTTAAAACCATTAACAGCTTGTTAATGTTAAAAGTTCTCTAAGTCCTTCATTGGTCACTTCCTTTTTTCTTTTTGGAAGTGAGAAAATAGTTTCAGCCCTTTAAATGTGCGTGCCCGTCCCAAAATTTTACTTCGGTTCACTATCGCCTTCTGAATAATTCTCCTTTTCTAAAACTCTATATGAGTTCTCATAAGAGGTGATTAGAATTCCTTGTAGCGTTTCCTATTTGCAGAATTATTTAGTGGGTCTAATTATATCCTTATCTATTTTATAATAAACTGACTGCTTACAGGTTTCATCCTGTTTCTATGTTTTGTCATACCTAACAATCCTATTTAAGCTATTGAATGTTGCCCTAAAGTTGTGTATACACACATAAAACAATAGATAAAATTAATAGCATTCCTTAGTTCTTTACTATACTACTAAAATCCATTAGTTGATCCCCTTGTTCCACTCATGAAAGAGATGTACGGAAATGGACAATTCGTAGGACATTTTAATTATTTCAAATAGCACACTTTAGAGCTGTAATTTACTTTTTCTTTAAAACTCTTAATAACTTTTCTTTAAAAGAAGTCTCTAAAAACAAAAAAAAGGATCAAGAAATTCTTTTTAAAAGCCATGGGGAAAATATTCTGAAAATAATGCAAAATATTTTAATTAATTTCTAAACAAACTGTGGTTATCTCAATTCAACTTTCAAATTTCCCGGTTTTGCCTTCAGGTTTAATTATAAAGAAAGAAGTAAAAAAGATCGACTAAGAATCCCTCTGTGCAGAAACAAAATAAGAAAAAACGAACTCATCTTGGTTACCAGCGCAGATTCATGAATAGTCTCTATATATATTTGAATTTTGTTAGCATATGTCAGACGTACTTTAAAAAGTCCAACAAAAAGTTAAGCTTTAATATGAATTCTTATGGAATACATCTATGTAGGACAACCTCCATATAGAATTTTTAAAATATGAGCGTATACTTTAAATAAGACATAGTTTGATTTTTCACTCTTGTGTCCATGCACTGTTCGAGATGCCACTAAAAAAGAATTATATAATTTATTTCCACATACATCTGTTTTGCAATAGACAGGAAAGTCATGTGCAATAGACTGGAATTGAATACAACATCAAAGGTATTTCCTATCAAAGAATTTCCCTGAGAAGAACACTGTGTAATTGTGTCGTGTGCTGAACGTAGCAGATGGCATATAATATATAAAAATATCCCACTAAAACTTATGCGATGTTGGCTGAAGAGGACATGTTGACATTTAAGTAGGCCATCCTTGTTATCAATGTCCATGACATGAACAAGAAAGTACTTTTTTCCTTTTTAATTTATTAAAAGTTAAAAGTAAGCTACGGAGATGTTCTACATAGACTCATGCCTGGGAGAAGTTGTCAGACCTAAGGTGACTAGGTTGCCTTTTGATAATTTATGGATAATTACTGAATATCGTGTAAGAATCGTTTACCTTTGATATTTTAAGTAAGCAAATATCTCATAATTTTTAAAGAAATCCTCGATGGGCTGAGTGACTGTGACTACCATAGTTTATGCGAAGTTTCATGTTTTCTTTTTCGGATTTGAACTCTTTCGACTAAAGACACCTCTCGTGACCACCAACCCTTACTATTTAATTTACTACCATTCCACTGAAAATTGACAGTTGCCTACTCTCCGTAGGTCTTAACCAGGTGACTTATTATTATTGAACACAACGTCCTACTCGGAGATAACCGGAGATAACAACAGAAAATTATATGTTATGTGGTGAAAAATCCATCAATTACTTAATCTGTGATCAGGGAGGCCTTCGGTAAGCAGACATGTGATCCGACTATCCACAATGTGCTGAAAAAATGGGTACAATTCGAGGGTTGCTAAAAGAGGTCTTTTACAGTGGTTCAGGTAATTCTACTGACGAGGACTAGACTTACGAAGCTATTGAGATGTTGCATATCAGTGTAAGATATAAAATTAACTTTGTGTTAGATATTTGACACTGCGGCCCACTCTTTTATTCCTGACCCATTTTATTGCATTTGCAACTAAAAGAAAATAAATTTTAAAAAATTTACATCGGAATACAAATAAGTATGTAATTCCTTTTGTGTACATACATCAAATAAAACTTTCAAAAGCAGCCTACATACTTTCAATGAAATATTTCCATCATACAGCCCGAATAGCGAATAGTAAATGCGTGTGGAGAACTTCAAATAAATTGCAATACTTTCAAGGCAGTTTTGTTGCATGAACTATTTGTCCAGTGTATCGATGCATTTATGCACCATACCTAGACGGATCAACAAGGTCAACAACAGACGGAACTGGTAAAAATATTTATTATTCCCAGTTGATATTTTTATCAAATGAACATGTCAATGTAATCAGCATAATTTATTGAAATTAATTAATTAAGGAGTTGCATCAATTTTGAAATGGGTAAAACACGTTAAGGTTTTTTTGCTGTTGAACGGTAAATTAAAATGTATTCATTATTTCCGGATGCATTAATAAAATTATGAATTATAAAAAAAATAAATAAAATGATAAATAAAATCTAAAAAAACACGCAACTTTATAAGCTCAGACAGCCGCATAAAATGGACATTGTTTCAACGAAATCTGTAGTCTGATTCCTTGTAGATCAATCCCTGCGCGTGATACCTGCGCATCGAGCCGTCTTCACCCTTTTGTTCTTGAGACACAATTGAGCAGGACAGTGAAATTCCGTGAATCCTTTTCGAGCAGAACAATACGAATGTGGAACAGACTACCATCTTCTGTTTTCCCGCAGGAATGTTCAAACAGAATGTGCATCGACACCATTACTCGACATCCTAATTCCCTACCTTGCTTTTCTATTTTCCTTTTCACCAAGCCTGTGCTATAGCATCATAGGGTATTCCCTGAGTTTTGGCTACACCATAAAAAAAGTGTTTCCCGAACTATTCCCCAGGGTGGGGGAAAACAAGAGAGAGAAACAAAGAATGTCTTAGTAAAGACCCTTGTGGTGCACCAATGTGAAGAGTTTTGAAAAATTAATTTGTCTTTAATAAGCACGAATTTGAGTTATTGATTTTGGAGGACTAATTTTGGAAAATTAAACCGGGCTAGAAGATCTAAATGGTCTTTTTATCCACAGAATTTGCATAAAAAAATGCAATAGTATCCTTTTTCTGACTGATAGATTGTCCTAAATGAGTCTAGTAGTTTAGTAGCTACCAAGTGTTTATTGGAAATAAGACATTTGTATAATTGTTATCAGAAAAAAAATTCTCTGTAAAATTTAAACTTATAGTGCTGCATGTAATAATTTTCGGATAACAGCCACCACATGAGAAGTGCTCTGATATGAAGCCAAACAATAAAATTAAATTGTAAAGAAGGTTGAACCATTCACAAATTTATCGTTCACGTATGTAATAATTCTTTTTCTATTCTATTATAATCGCATTTATTTCCCAACAAACAACACCTAATCTTTATAAAAATTGATTAACTTTGACTCCTTGTTCCAAGCAGATAAACTTTACTCTCCACGATCTGACCTCAATAATTTTTCATTATAATTCTTCTTGGCTTCAACCACGAATCTACCATAAATCTTATATGACTGCAATTATCAGAATATTCAGGAAAATCAATTTTTTTGTACGTAGTTCTTCGTGAATTTATTCTATGCTCTGCAGTCTTCTAATTAGTCGTGATTATTAAAACAAGCCGGCACGTGTGCACAAAACAAAAGTTTTTCTTGACTTCTTTTTGCATGCATGACTTTTAACCTTCATCAACGAATGTGTAGGGGGTGGTAATTCATAACTACTTGTTACTGGTTTATACCCCAAAATCCATTTATTATGATCAGGTCCCTGTGTCTTATTTTTAGATCACGTTCTCTCAATAACTCCTTCTGTTGGCGCAAATATTAAACTGCAGCGTATGATACTCTTTTCGACCATTGAAATGTTTAAAGAATAATTTAAAAAGCACGTGCAATTGATTTAATGAGGTTCAGTCTTGAATTCATTACTTTTTTCTTAGTTCAGAAGAGGTTTTTCTGTGATTATAAAGATTTATGCCTTCTTAAACGATTTAGACCTCTTCACTATTTATAATGAGGTCGAAGTGGTTTTTATAACCTCCACGTCCTGTACTCCTTGCCGCAGGCGAAAATTTATTCAAAAAAAATACACGTGGCTGTGAATCGATTTGAAAATGGATGCCTGAAGAAGTCTCCAAATCAACTGGTTTGAGTTATGCATTTCAATTTGTATACAAATATATCAGGATTGATTGAAATGTTTTGTAGAAGTTGTAGAAGTCTTGTCTACTTTTCGCTTCGAGTTTGGGCACAAAGAATAGTGCATTACACCATCATGGCGATAACAAGTGTCTCACATATAGATATGGAGCTGTGGGTCAACTCAATACTACTATAACTCTCCATAATATCCTTCATTTCCAGAGACAAATTTGATAAGAACTTTCGGTGGAGTTACCCATCCATCTTACATTTGTATGACGAGGTGAAGTACACGTGTATAAAATCCCCACATTTTAAGGATACATTTTTTGATGACACCTTTTTTGAAATGGATTGAATGCAAATTAAGGGCTTTTACATGGGGGAATGGTTTCAACTGAGAGTGTGGGAGAATAAAGGGGAATTTTGAAGACCAAGTATTTTTTTTTTATTGAACGTAAACCAAGAAAATCTTATACCTAATTATTTTCAATGTAAGAACGGTTTTTACTAGATGGTAGGTAGAAAATATTCTAAAATGAAGTGCTCTTAAGATATGGAGCTTTAGATGAAATTGATGTTGATGCTGATATCTCAGTTTCTCTGCTCGTGAGGACAAATTGACCTTCCTAGATAAAAAAAAATCTACTGCATTTTGAATGATGTACAGTTGAAAGGAGTGAGGCAAGTTGTTCCTCCTGGAAAAAAGAAACGCATATCTTATTAAAGGAGCTTTTAAATTGGATACGGGTGTAGGAAACTCATTAGGTACGTATGGTTTGTTAGATATCAAGGTATCGACAAGGCCTAAATCACATGATTTCCGTAACCCCAAAGAAACAAAGATGAAAAGAAGTTGGGGCACACGATAATGTGACAACGAATAACGATTTCTATATAATCTCTAGAAACAACAAGAGTGTGAATATTCCGAGGTATCTTGTTATGTCTACCCTCGTTCAGTACGGAGTCTCATCGCCTCAATTTTGCTTTCTGCTAAGTTTAGTACACAAAAAGTTTTCTACAACTTCCTCTAAATTCCAAATATTCTTTTAAGTCCCTACCCATACTGGTAGTATTTAAAATTTGCTCTGTTATAATCATCTGCATTTAAATTTTCCATAAAAAGAAGTTTCTAGTGATAGCAATCGATTCGAAGAAGCCCCCACCCCAGATATTTTTATGCAGAGAAAGTTGAAAAAAAGATTCAATTGCAACTTTTGCAATTTTTGGTTCCCTTTTTGTTTTTAAACTTATGAAAATTCAATTAAACTTTTTTGGATATTCCTTGATTGCTTCTTAGTGCTTACATGGCAACATTCCCTGGAAATAAAGCTAATGGAAAATAAACAATTATAAAAATTGAAAGGGGATGAACATCTCTTTTGCTGAAGAATTTTTAATGGATCTGATGTTAAAAATAATATATTCGTATACCTTTATGCCCAGGAGCATCATTTTCCTTTTCAAACCTTTCCATATTCAATCAATGTGCTATTGAATGAAAGCTTTTGAAATGGAAAATGATATTACTGCTTTAAATCTTGTGAAGTATTCCTTGCAAAAGGAAGAAAAGAATTTTCGTAATTTGCCGACGTCGACGTAAAGGAGTACCTATATAAAAAGATTACCTACTACTCTAATTTCACTGCATGTGTGACTCTTGTAATAATACTCCCTGTCGATAATATTGAAAAAATTTCCACGCGCCATACAAACGCGAAACACGAGTGTAGCTTCTCCGGATACCCCCAAGGTAAACGGGGCAAACAAAAGCAGGTAATACGTAATTGGAGCTAAGTAATTGGCCAGAAGTTGACACAGTTCTTCCAATAAACAAAATCAAAAACGGAAAGTCAGTGTCACGGTGCTGGCAGTGTCAAATTTCGTTGAATTATAATAAACTTTATTAAAGTACCATCACAAAGTCTTCCGATAACAAGATATGCTCGTCTTTGGGTTATATTGTTTTCATTCCCCATAAAGATTTATCTGATGAAATATTTTGTCCCCTTAAAATCCTAAAAGCTGTTCAAATGTGAAAATTGAACACATAATATCAAAAATGAAAGTCATATAAATTCAGATGGGCGTAGATTATTGGCAACATTTTCGAAATTGGTTTCATAATTCACAAAGGATTCAACAGACTTTGCAGACTGGGCGGGCAAGATTTGTTTGGTATTCACCTTTTTCTGGTACAAAACCAGACAAGAGTATTCCGTCTGCAGGGAATATTATAAGCACTTTAGGCAGGTAAAAGCTTATGAACATGATATTCAATAGAATTTTGGGGGATATGTAAGTAGGAATCGAATTTTTCACAATATTCGTATGAATACAATAACTGTATGGGGAAGTGTTAATGAATCAGAGACAGTATGTGGGGACTATCTATGTATCATTCCAAGATTTAAATAAAAAAGGGTTTAATGTGAATGGAGGTCTTAGCTCTGCTTAACGTTTGTAGGAAATTTAACCTGGAAGAACTCTCGACTACTATGTACCTGTTACGAACTTTCTAATAGCAGTGTCACATAGGTAATCGATTCAAATGCACGTTCTATATAATCACTTGGATTCTAGTTACAGCTTTCTAAACAGATTGACGGAAAATTTGCACTAAGTGATTGCCATTTTCACAATTTTGAGGCAAATCTTTTAGTTTTATTTCACACCATAAGACAAACCCTTAGCTACAAAACTAATATTTTTTTTTACTTTGTAACTGCCTCCAAAAGCAGATTCGATCGACATCAACGCCTGCAGTCATTTTAAAATTAAAAATAGAAAAAAATTATAAAATAAAAGAATAAATATAAAAAAACACGTAGACAAAATTCCATTAAACTCGCTCGATTTCTCAGAAAATCTTTAAAAAACATCAAAATTTTAGCATAACAAAGGTGAATTACCCTACCCCTTAATGTCTGAGGTTTTTTCTCTTATATGAAATAAATACTCTTGGTCCGTGTAGAGAACAGCTTCAGGTTTGCCGACTTGCAAGTGAAACATTTCAATGTAAATCCTAGAAGGGATTTAAGATCCAAAGAATATGCCCGGCTTTTTTATGGTCCAATTCGTGGCTTTTATAGCAGGCGAAACTGCCTACACCTGCTGATACCCTCAGGTATTTTTTTATTAGCTCATCAGAATAATTGCTCTATGGTATGTCTGTGTAATGTACGTCATGGTTTAGTTGGTATAGTTATAAAGAAAAAAATAATGTAAATGTAAAGAGAAAATTCAACCATCTGAGTAGCATCGTTTTTAGCAAGGAAACTGTGTGAAAACCGCTCCCTTTTGTTTTTGCATTTGAAATAATTAAATTTTTTGGTGTTAAATAATTTTTTGCTGTTAAAAGAGGGTATACTGAAAAAATAAATTCTTTTACTTTATTTATTTTTGAATTAGGCTTAAATTGTTTCCCAAGGCAAATTTGGAAGTAAAGTTAGACGTCTGCAAACATTTCTTCTCCTCAACTCACCCAAACATATCGACTTGCCACCCTCTAATTACAATAAAGATAAACACTTTGTGTATTTGGTTTTTACTTAAAGCAACAATTTTGGCAATTTCTCTCGGTATGTGCTCCGTATGGTGCCCAAGATGTGGTTGGGAGCGGGAGGATATCGATCCCGCTCATTGTAATAAGTGAATTATTTAAAGAAGTAGGTATACTCCTTGTGCTATCCTCTTACTGGCATAATTAAGCCCAAGGGAGAAAATACAAACTTTGTTGCGGTACAAAATGTATACACTTGATTGTATCAAATTGTTTACCAAATTTAAAGTCTTTGCAGTCTTTGCAGTGTATGGAGGAGTTTAAAACTTGTAGGAGTAAAATATTAAAAGTTGGAATGGCGTTGAAATTTCATATTGGTGAATGGGGATGCGAGCCCGTGAATGCAGTAAAAACATGTAATTCCGAGAATCGCTTATTAATCAATCATAACATCCGTTCTCATTAATTAGTTCTGTCCAATGCAGTCTTTTCCATCCTCTGTAACTGACGGCATATTTAATCGGATGTACAATTGTACTTTCATGAATGAATATTTTCGATGTTCAATAATTTGTGGGGTATGTGGTATAATTCATTAATTAAGGCATACTCGTATTTTTTTAATCTACCTGTTCTTTTAGTTCTTATCAAAAGTCATTGTTTCCCACTCCCACACAAATTCATAGTATAAAGAAAACACACGGAAACTTATCTAGACGTATTACATTACTTTCGGTTTTTATACAGCATGGAAAAACGATTACTAAGCAATAATTCATTTTCACATGCATTTAACGGCTACATCAGGTGAGTGTATTGTATTTCATACTAAATAAGCGGCCTACTAGGTTTTGTGTAAAATAGAGAGGAACTAAGAGAATTTTCCACTAGTTGGTGGGTGTCGAGTCGACGGCCCGAAAGAGGTAGTTATAGCGGCATTCTTTAGTAAATATCCAGGAATGGACCAAAATAAACAACTCTGTAATGAGGTTTTAGGCAACAATGCAACGATAGGAGAGCGCTCCGTCAGCAGTTTCACACATGAGAAAGCTTTCTGCAGAGTCCTGACGAAACCTATAGCAGCACAACAGAAGATAAGTTCAAATTTAACCGATTGGAAGTGCAGAGGCCACAACAGAAATGAACACGTTTTCTAGCTGTAGCTTATATAATTTTTATGGATCTCCTGCTGCGGACTTCCTCAGGGATCCATTCAGGGTCCACTATTATTTTCAATTCTCAATTTTTCAGTTGTACCTTTACGGACCGATTGGATATATTGAGGATGAAATATTTTGCATTAATAGTGATTTAGAAGCCATACACTTGTGGGTTGCCTGAAATGACCTAAATCTTCTCCATAAATGTGAGAGCTGCCTCTGAACGATATAATAGCAAACAGTTGTGAAGATAGGCATTGAATTGAAAGATCTAAATCGGATATTTAAGATTTTAAAATTTTTGCAGCCACTGCAATGCGTTTAATTCTTTTCAATCTTTTCCTACTGAATGGGGTGATATGAGCCTTAACTCCTTTCAATGATGATTCATCTCGGAAATAAATATGATCAAAACTTTTCATAGAAACTACTTTGTTGGACACTGAACTTTGCCCTGGTTTTAATTAAATTCATAGTTCCAGTAAAGTAATATATCAAAGGAATTCCTCAAAATTACTTTTTTTATTTTGTTTTGCTTTTTTTCAAGATGCGATTTTTGTTGCTTCGAAACTTTCAGATGTCCTTGGTAATTTTTCAGTTTAAGTGAAATGGAGTGTAGCATTAACAAATCTAAAGACAACTGGAAAAAGAGTTGGATGTCTAGAAAGATATTTCTAATTTAATGTGCGAGGTTAAATGAACTACAAGAGATTACTGACGTATTCACATAGTCACCTGAGGCACTATGAGACCCATACCCAAAGTTACAGAGGAGGATGACAATTACCACCTATGGCACGAAGCACGAAGCCTGACGTAAAAGATCAGAGAATCCGTAATTCCTTGGTTTCTCTGTATCGATTTTTCAGACATTTTCCCTGTGTTGTGCCGGAATAGAAGTCAAAACCTTTTCTGGCTCTGTTTAGTCTGAAAATAAATTTTATGGGGAATCTGTCTCCAAGGCGGGGACGAGACCATTGGGACATGACTCTTTATAAAGGATACTACAACTGCTGCACTTCGAATGCACAAAGCAGAAAAAAGAAAACGCATCTGGCAGTTTGTCAACACTTCTTCACTCACGAATAAAAATAATTGTAAGAAAATTATTTACTTACCGCTCTTATTTATTTCCTTCTCGACAAGTGAATAAGTGGCACAATAAGAAAACAAAACCACTCCTTTGTCTGCACAGCACCTTGCACTTTTCTTTGATTTCCTGAATATTTTTACTAAACAAAAAAGAAAGATTTTCCAATAATTTTGAAATTACTTTTCTGTTGACTTCTTTGAGAGATTTTCACTTTTTCTTTAACGACTCGTTGTTGTTGTTTTTCACAATTTCATTTCACACGCATCGGTTGGATCAACATTCCCGCTCTCGTGTGGCAAACGTAGCAATTGAACTCCCCAGTGCGACTAAAGAATCTAAAGATACACCGACCGCGCGAAACATACTTCGAAAAAAAGGAAAACAGAAGAAGAAGAACCTCCATTTAAGCTTTCATAACTAAACCTGTCATTTACAGTGCCTGCTCTTTAAACCTGTCATTTACAGTGCCCTCTTTTTTAACCTTACAATTGTTAAATTTCTTCACACACACAAAGACATTTCTCACGCACACAAAGACAAAAAAACCTGTCAACCCACCAAACCTGTCAAATGCCTCCCATTTAAGCCTTACAATTGTAAGATTGTAAGATTTCTTCACTCATTCTTACAGTGAGCCGATTTATTATTCGTACAGTTAGAAAATGTAAAGAATTAAAGTTTTCATTATCCGTGCAGAACCAGGGTTGAAGGAAAGGACAAATAGGAAAAATTTTTCGTACATGAAAATAATTGGCATCACTTGTTTTTTTTTGTACTAAGAAAAAAAAAAGATTTACCGTTTATTTAGTAAATTTTTGGGCGCTTTGTTCGTGAAGGACAGGCAGTTTGGAAGTACACGTCAATAGTGATTTAAAGTATTACACAATGGTCAAAACACGTAAAAATACTTGAATAAGATATCTTTGTTTATTCGCTATAATGAATCTGGAAAAATGCTTTGTGAAATTGGCTTGAAGCATCCCACAGAGCAAGGTAAGAAAAAGTAACCTTACCTGATCTAAATTTCCAAAAAAACGTGAAGAGCATTTCCACAGTTATCAAATTTAACCGTTCCCGTGAACATTTACGTGTTCTTTTATTTCTGCAATCAAAATTTCCCGCATTTTCCTTATTTGTGAAGTGGGGGTTTACACTTTTTCGATGTAAGGATAAATCCCAGGATTAAAGTACAGAATACAGACTTCATCTGTGATAATTAATCTATTCCAAAAATCGTCACTACTTTGTTTCTCTCCAGGTGTCCACAACCGTGGTACCCTTCTTGTTGAAATTTTGTTTACACCCAAATGGGAGTTCAGAATTTCATGAACGGCTTCCACGCTAATGTCGACATTGTTGGTTATTTCTCTTAGTTTCTGCTGCAAAAAAAAAACTACTGAAAAAATTATCTACATCTATACCAAGATAATGAACCAAAGCACACATCTCACGATGTACGATTTTGATTGCTTTATAACTGTCTTGATATTTTGGCCTCAAGTTATTGTGAACAGTACAAGTCTGTGAATTAAAACGGTTTTAAGCTATATCACATTGATTGAAAAAACGGAATAAAAATATTACCTTTGTATTTTTTTCCTCAAATTTTGAATATTGAGTGATTATTTTTCGTATTTTCGTGTTGTAAAATAAAGAATCTATCGAGAAATGCCACCCACCAATTATAACTGTGAAGCTAGTGTTCGAATAATGCAACATGAAAAACTTTACGTAACTGTCGAGAAATTTTGAAAATCGCAATCCTATTTATTTTTCCCTCATAATTTTTTTTGATAGTATTTTTAGCTTCAATCAGTAAATAAGAAAAAAGATGGGAAAGGTCACAATTAGGCGCTGCAAAGCGTTAGTAAGACTATTTGAATAATAAAAAAGTAAACATTTTTAATTTTAACTAATTTTCAATTTTGAATTTCAAATGATACTAATTTGGATGTATCTGTTTTTAAATAAAAAATGTGTTCTTCTGGAGAGCGGTGTTAGACTTTACAATTTGCGACACTCTTTTATTAAGAAATTTTGTTTCGATTGTTGATCAAACACTTCAAATAAACATTGTGATTTTTTAAATTATTTTACAAACTATAATAGTATAAAATACATTAATATAAAAAATTAAAGAATATGGATTCAAATGAATTCAAAAAAGAAAAAAGATTTATTTTTCAAAATTCTTCAACTAAAAATTTATACAATTATATAAAACAAATCGAGTAGGTATTTACGTACCGAAGAAAAACAAACTTTTTCTAAAGGAAAGTATAATTTATTTGCAATTAAACAATCCTGATATATATTACCTTCATTATTTTCCTTTCGTCGAATTTTTAATTTTGTTTTAGAAAACAAAAAAAAAAGAAAATAGAAATTTTATTCACAAAATTCTTTGTACTTGTAGAATAATTATTTACAGTAATTAAAGGAAGAAAATTATAAAATAATTTTACAATAATATAGTGATATTAACAGTTTCCACCAGAACTTAGGGAGAATTATGAATTATTATTATCTTAAAAAATAAACTCACCACTGCCTGGACAGCATAAATTGACTCAGCTAATTAATACTCATAAAATTTAATTTTAACTAAATTTCATTTTAGAAAATCATCTAATGTTTCCCATAAATATAAAATTTCACAAATTTATAATATGGCAACCATTCTCAAGACTTTATTTAATATATATATATAGATAATAAAAAATATTTTTCACTCAGTTATTTTATTATTCAAAATATATGTCTGGAGGATCACAATAATTTTTAAGCATTACCTACTTAATTTCATATACATTTCTTTCTAATTACAATTTATTTTCCTTAAATTAATAATACAATCATTAATTTTGTTTTGATGCGTGATGCATTTTTAAATCATTTTACAATAATTGTCTTTGGTTCTTATTTTTGGAATGGTTTTATTTTATGGTTCAAAGTTTTTTCTTTTTCAAGTGCTAAGTGTATATTAACCGTTATATAGGTTAAATTTTTAGTTTGTATGGTAGAAATTTAAATAATTTCAACTATATTATATTTGAATTTACTGGACTACATATTTGCATAAGCACTTTATGTGGATTAAGGACTGGTAGCAACAAAATTTATACAAATTTCTTTCCCATATTGAATTCGTATACATTTTGAATAGTGAAAATCAATAGTTTTGATGTGCTAAAAAAAGATTGTGCGTAGTGGGAGGAGGAAGATAGCTTTAGCCTTTGTAATTCATATTGACTATTATTGTTATTATGCGCCAAACAAAGATAGCTAAATTCTTTGTTCGTTTTTGGTTGTAAAAAAAAAACTCTTTATATTGGGTACTTTTCTATCCAGAAATATATATATATATATATATATATATATATATACAGTTAGATAAGAAAGTGTGAAATTAGTTCGCAATAGGAAGATTTTAATATAAGAGATATTTTGCAATTATACGTACGGTTTTAATTAAACAAAAGCCTAGTAAGTAACACGGTATACCATGAAATCAGGATGTTCTTCTTTATTGCAATATTGCAAGTTACAATCCGGTAAGGCACTTTCCAGAGCCGCTTGCAACATATTTTCAGTTTTTTTCCCCCTCAGACCCTAGTAATAGTTAAATTTAAAAAAATGTAGATTGGACAGAATTGTGATAGTAAATTAAAAATAATTTAAATTACAAAATTAAACTTGAAGGTCGTAAATTTAAGAGGGATAGAAAATCATGTACGAAAAGGAAAGATAAATGTCGAAATTTCTTACAATGTGAACATAATTTCGATTTTTATAATTAGCAATTTCAATGCAGCTCCCTCCTCCGGAGTAGAGATTCATTTAGCAAGCACAATTTATCAATTAATGCATTTAAATTTATTTTTAGAATACGTTTTAATCTTCGAGGCAACAAGCTATCAACTGCGAATTCTGCAGTCTTTATATCGCATTTGATCCCATACAGTGTCGTATGCCAGAAATTTTTATAACCGCAAACAGATGGAAAATTTTATTGTATTTTATAAATACTACACAATCATTTCACATTTTCTCATTATAGGCAGATTTCCGAAGGTTAATGTGATACCACACCGGTGTACAAAATACAATCTGAACACTAGATTTTCTCAAAATCACATAACACTCTACGGGACCAAAAGAGTGATATTAAATTTAATTATTGGAATTACAGAATTGATTGCCTGATTGAGTGTTAGGTCTTCCACCAGATTTATTTTGTTCATTTTAAATGAGGGCGCTCCTGAAACTCAAACTGATTAGGAATTAAGATAAGAACATCATGTTGCAGTTATATTGTTTTGCACAAGATTTTATTTGTGCGAGCTCTTCAAGTTCTGGGGCTTGAGCATCATTAAACGTTGTTGCAATGTTTATTGTAGGAATTAAAAAAAAACCGGACATCTTGCTAATTTCATTTATTATATTTTCTAGTACGGGTTTGGATTGATATTGGATCTTCGGTAAGATTATAATAATACTTGCTTTTGTGGCAACATTAATCGGAATTTAATTTCCGATATTTCCGTTTATTAAAGCCGAGTTATTATTGTAATAAAATTAGCAATTAATTTTCATTTGTTTGTTTTTACTAGCTGACATTATTTTTAGGTAGTAAATTAAAAAAAACGAATTATGTTTTGGTACAGAATTTCAATAATTCTTTAATATTTTATCTAAATAGTGAAATTCCGCCATAGAAGTAGTCTTAGGCAACAAAAGCCTAATTTCGATGCACTCTAATCCCTATCGCCACATCTTTTTATTAGCAATTCTGGCACACAAAAAAATAAAAGGAAAAGAAAAATATTTATTAAGATATAAAAGAGTTTAATTTCATTTTTCTATAATTCATCTTCCAGCATTTTGTTAATTACGATTTTATACCTCTTATACTCGCATTTTCACAATAACATTGTCCGATGAAAACGAAAATTAGAACCCAAGAAAACAAATAAGTCAATTTTTTCCAAAACGGAGTTCGTTTGTATAAAAAAAATTGTAAAAATTGTAATTGTAAGCTGTGCTGTGTGCATCATAGGGTTGTCCCGTGAATTTAGGCAATACCTATCGGTGATCTTCTATCTAGTTTATGGACGGTTAAATTTTGTTTAGTTTGTTGTACTATATTTTTGGTATATGTGCTATGATTCTTCTGAAGAATACATTACAAAAGGTAGTGGTGATGCGCACAGTAGATTAAAATTTTATGCGTTGCAAGTTGGAAGTAATACCGTAAAAAACGATGATTTAATTTTTAAAATTATGAAAAGTTACCGAGATTTGAGAACAAAAGTAAGAAAATAGTTAAAATATAAAAGAACTAACTAATAATGTTCCAATATACTTTTCGTTGCAAAACAAAATATTTCGCTATACAAAAATTCTATAATTTTACTAAGATTGGACTCGAGTAAATTAAACTAATTCCATAGATGGTTTTTAAATATTTTTTTTTTTGAGTAGGTTCTGAGTAGAGTTCAATGTTCTCGCTTCCCTTCTTGTGCATGGCTTGTAGTTTTGAAGGTTTTGGTATGAGAGTATAGAATTGGAAATAATTCTCAGAAATCAAATTAGCAGGATTAGGGAGTAGTCTATGCAAGTTTCTCAAATCGACTGTTATATCTTTACCGGCAATTATCAATAAAGCCTTCTGGAAAAAAGAAAATCATGTGACGTTCTTATTTCATTATTGAAAACAGTTGAATTTTTCGGAAAAGGTAGATTTTACCTTTAGGGTACCTATTCTTCCCGTTAAAATACATAACTTGGTTCTATATCTTTAAAAGAATAACAATTTACGATGATTGCATCCCTATTCTATAAAATGAGAAGGTAATGGGACCTACCACAATTTTAGAGAAAAATTGGAACATCACATCATGATGTATACCAATGATGAATGTAATCAAATTAGGACAAGTTGAAGTAGAAATATTCCATAATTTTTTCTATTTTATTTTTAAATTAGTTTATTTCTACAACTCATGCTTTTAACTGAAATTACCCGGAAATTTTGTTTTAAGAAAAACATGTGGATATGTCTAAAATAAAAATATAGTACAATGGCTTACGGCAATCATTATACACTTACCTGTTGTTCTTGATCATAGCATTCTACTAAAACTAGAGCTATCCCCATTTAAGCGTAAAAATAAGTATAAAATTTTAAGAGAATTTTAATTCTTTAAAGGCAAGGAATCAGCACAAATTAAATAACTAAAGGCTTAATGGGTTTGGAGGCTTTGAGGTTTTTAAAACACCAAAATTTAAGTCAAAACGTTGTCTTATCTATTTATCTTACGATAAATTTAAACTCAATCAACAATTTCAAACCAACTGTAAGAACACACAGTATTATTCAAATGTGAGATCGAATTTTTCTGAAAAAAATGATTTTTTTACATTAAAAGGGATTGAACACTTTGTTACAGAAATTGCTGATTTGAACCTTACAATATTGCAAATGTAGCAATATAATTTACAACTTTAACTATTATTCATATTATAGCGGCTAGAAATATTTTGAAAATATCAACAAATTTTTTAATTTTGGAAACAAGTCATTTCAATCGCAATAAGAGTGAGAATTGATTACCGATTTGCAATGAAATTAATTTCGTAAAACTTCCGTCCACTATTCTACTTTGAAGATTATAATTGGCGCAATCCATTTGATTTTCCATTCAAAATAATATGAATTTATATTAAAATCTTTTAAATACTGATATTATTAACAACACATGTGTTTTAAAAAGAGTTTTCATTAGGTATTTTCAATAATCAGTATCATTACCCTGTTTTTCGTATAAAACAACAATGTTTTCTAAGTGTTTATCTATAATTATTTTGTTTACCTTTTAAGGAAGAAATAAATTTAAATATTAATATTTTTTCATTACTGTATATAATTTTGTTGCTTTGGTGTTGAAGAACAACTTAAGAACTTATTACAAATAATATTTTATATAAGTTTTGCGTATGCGAACATTTTATGTGCTTCAAATTTATCAATTCAATATTTTGATAGTTGATTTCTATACTGTACATGGATCAAGTTTTATATATTGTATGTGATTTTTTTTTTGTTGAAATATCTCACTGCTTTGGAAGAAAATTAAATGAGTACAAAATACTTAGAAAACTATTTTATTATTTATACTTTATTTTTCACAGTACACAAAACATAAAAGTTATTGCCTTATGAGTTTTATAAACATTTATTGTTTCATGCGTGTTTTGTTATGGTGAAATTAAGCGGCATGTGCTAAGCGATATGATGCATTAAAGAAGAAAAGAAATGAATGTTAGTACGGATTAGTTGTATTAAGTTGTATTATAAAAAAAAAGAGATATTTTTTTTATTGATTTCTGTACACGCACGCTCACGATATATCTAGATATGATGTTAATTTCCTTTGCCTCATTTGAAAATTATTTAAGGACAACTGTAACTGTAATGGAACAGAGATGAAACAAAAACGAATATTTTAACAGTTGAAAGCGTTAAGTAGTTAATGATGTTGTACTGTACGTGGAAATTTATTCCAA
The DNA here is from genome assembly GCA_006980735.1 of Dasypogon diadema. Taxonomy (NCBI): domain Eukaryota; kingdom Metazoa; phylum Arthropoda; class Insecta; order Diptera; family Asilidae; genus Dasypogon; species Dasypogon diadema. Next base: position 16,547 of record QYTT01085303.1, on the reverse strand, counting down.
AAATATACAGTTCAACAGAAAATCCGTGGAAAAGAAACCTCAATACTGCAATTTTAACTCCCTTTACTAAACTCTTATTAAACATATGATTGTCTGAAGTGAAACTGAATATTATATTATAAAAGGACTCAAAAAAATAATAGTTATGGACCGAAAAATATTTTATCAAAGTAGTAAAAAAAGCGTAAAAGGAATGGGGAAATATGGCAGTTAAAAAAGAAAGATTTGGAAATATTTTTTTAAACATTTCGGAAGACTACAATAAAAAAATAGTGATTAAATAATTGTAAGATTAAACTATTCATTGAAGCTAGGAATAAAATTTAAGCCGAAAAAGGCAGCGATATGTGCCATAATTTCTTCGAAGTAAACCTCCGATGAACAATCTAATTTCTATTAACAATCTAATTTGTATTTTATTCTTTTTATAGTAATCAATTAGCAAGTTATTATTATATCAAATGAAATTCTACCGTAATCTTTTTGTGATTTAATAATGGCACATTTAAATGCTACGTTTGTCATCAGGAAAGAGATGTAAAAGGTGTTCTATCCCCGAAAATGCAAAACTACAGCATAGGAAATATTTTAATTTTGTTATTTATTTCACAAAAAACGGAATTTTGTTTGGAATAAAAAAAAACATATTGAAACATTTCAACATGATGGAAAATCAAAAAGGATTCTCAGAACTTCACTGTTTCGCTAGGTTTTGTCACGACGACAAAAGCGTGAAGTTGGCTCGATGCGCGGGTATTACGCGTTAGGATAGAATTGCAAGGAATTTATTTATCATTTATTAGTTCGTAGATAGTCCAAGTTTCTGTAATTAGTTTTTAAATAGTTTAGTAAATAAATAGAATAAAATTTTAATTGGCTACAGTTGTAAATTGCCGTCAACGTTACCCGGAGATATATATCAAGGTGAGAAACAAAACGCAATAAAGTCATATTGATATTTATCTAAAATGGAACATGGCGAAACAATGAAACTATATTGGGAAATATTCACTCGTCTGAATCAAAAACATTCAATAAAAATAAAAGGAGATCTGAGCTCATGGGACAATCAACAAATCAAATAATAAATAAAAAAATTTTATCTTTGCTAGATAGATAGACAACAAAGTTGTTTTCATACTATCTGATTTTTTCGGAGTTTAACTTGCTGCTAGTGCTATGGTGCTATGAAATATTTTAGAAAAAAAAAAGAAAAATTTCCACTGTCGCGCATTGATAAGCACGCAATCTAATAATAGTAGAAGGAAGAAGTAGGTAAAGATACGAAATTTGTCTAGTTGACAAGATTAGCCCTGTCGTCAAATTGGGAACTTTGTAAAATATTTTCTTTTTTTAAATTTTGGCATATTTTCATATGTAAGTGGAACCATAGAAAAGAAATTAAAATGTTTGAAAACTTTAAAAGGCAAAAAATTAGAAAAATAACACACACATAATGTGTAGAGAATGTACAGTGGTTCAATTGTAAAATACACAGGAAATTTAGTTTTTAAATATGCCAAAGAGATGTCAAAATACTACCCATAAACAATAAGATTGAACAAGTGAATTACTATTTACAAAAATTTCCTGATGGTTTTTAATTGAGAGCTAAAGGCATGCAACCTACAAAGGTCTCATTGTTAAACCACATGGAGCTCTTCCAATTTAATTCTGTTAGGCAGCTTTACAATGAATCGTAGGGTTATTAAGAGACGCAGAAATGCAGCAGATTTATACATATTTTTCCAGTTTTTATGGTAGAAAATGGTAAATAGAAATAGGTAAATAGAACAACCATTATTAATAGAAATACCAACCCTGACAATTCGAAAATGTTAGTTCTTTATAAGAAGTGCCCGCGTACTGTAAATAAAATTCCTACTTTGTAGAGGTATAAAAGTTTTTGGTTTTATAACTGTTAGGGCCGTATGCATCAAGATATATTAGATTTTCTTGGTCTTAACGATATTACAACTCAACTTTGGGGTTGTATTGAAAATTAACTGAGATGTTTAAACCTGGATTCATTCTCGAGAGGAATTGATATCTAGTAATCCTATGGCATCTTTGGAGAAAATGCCAGAATAGTTAAGTTTGCTGCTTATAAAAGCTGGTTGATTTCTGAAAAAACGGGTGTTCTCAAATTATGACAATCCAAACAGTCACAGTAGTAAACTCCAAATCCCCTCACAATAAAAATAGCATTTTAAATTATTCCGGTCTCATTTTCCATCTTACTTCTTGCTTGTTTTGGGAGAGAACATTTATAATTTTGAAAAATTTGTTAAAATTTTTTTTTAGGAAAATAATTGAAATCACAAATACTCACCAAGCTTTATATAATTTTGAAAAAAAAACCGTTCATTTTTTAAAAGCGCAGATTTTAAAATATTCCTGAAAGCAACAATTAACTAATAACACACTTTTAATTTTGAATAATATTCTTAATTTCTAGCAATAAATAAATCTAGATAATTTGCAATAAATCGGTGTTTTTGAAAAATAGAGAAGTTCTCCACTTTTGAATCGAAAGGT
>QYTT01085303.1:0-13989 GCA_006980735.1 Dasypogon diadema | reverse complement strand
GAAAACTTATTAGGGTGCGTTGATAAACACAAATATAAGCATTTAAGTTCAGTTGATGAATAAGGTAGTTTTGTTTAAATTTCTGGGTGACTTTAATTCAAATTTTGTCTAATATCGATATTAGTTGAGTTGATGCATACGGGCCTTAGGGCCGTATGCATCAAGATATATTAGATTTTCTTGGTCTTAACGATATTCATCAACCAATCTTAAAGATTAAACTTAAAGTTTAAGATAGCTTTCTGGTGATATTTGACTTTAAGTTCGAATTTTATATCTGTCAAACAAACGCATGAATGTAAAACATTTTAATCGAATAGTTAAGGTATTTTATTCGTGTGGAAGTTTTGTATTGCCTCAAAATACTTAAAATCTGTGAGTATATCGGAATAAAATTTGTGTTTAAATTTTAACTCATCTTCGTCATCAACTAAGCAGCTGATTTCGACATTTTGAAAGACTTCGAAAACTTATTAGGGTGCATTGATAAACAAAAATATAAGCATTTAAGTTCAGTTGATGAATAAGGTAGTTTTGTTTAAATTTCTGGGTGACTTTAATTCAAATTTTGTCTAATATCGATATTAGTTTAGTTGATGCATACGGGCCTTAGTGTAAAAATAAAATATCCATTGGTCTAAAAGACAACTCAACTTTGGGGTTGTATTGAAAATTCACTGAGATGTTTAAACCTGGATTCATTCTCGAGAGGAATTTATATCTAGTAATCCTATGGCATCTTTGGAGAAAATGCCAGAATAGTTAAGTTTGCTGCTTATAAAAGCTGGTTGATTTCTGAAAAAACGGGTGTTCTCAAATTATGACAATCCAAACAGTCACAGTAGTAAACTCCAAATCCCCTCACAATAAAAATAGCATTTTAAATGATTCCGGCCTCATTTTCCATCTTACTTCTTGCTTGTTTTGGGAGAGAACATTTATAATTTTGAAAAATGTGTTAAAATTTTTTTTAGGAAAATAATTGAAATCACAAATACTCACCAAGCTTTATATAATTTAAAAAAAAAAAAACCGTTCATTTTTTAAAAGTGCAGATTTTAAAATATTCCTGAAAGCAACAATTAACTAATAACACACTTTTAATTTTGAAAAATATTCTTAATTTCTAGCAATAAATAAATCTAGATAATTTGCAATAAATCGGTGTTTTTGAAAAATAGAGAAGTTCTCCACTTTTGAATCGAAAGGTCCACCATTTACGGAACGACGATGAGATTATTGCATTTTAAAAGGTATCGAAAGATAAGTTTTGTTTATTTTTATATACATAAGTTCACCGAATACTCCTTTTCTCTATAATATTTTCAATAAACGCCAAAAATCAAAATATTATGTCATAATCAGACTTTGAAAATTTACGAGAGTTATTACAAACAATTACAATTTTTGGTACACTTATCAACTGTGAAGCTCAAAGAACTTGTTATCTATGGTGCTCAATTAGCTTTAAAAATGACCTCAGAAAATTAACGCAGCGGAAAAAAAAACTTATCTTTCCATTTTCAATAGAAACAAGTTCCACACCCCATTTAATTCTGTTTACTATGTTTATCCACGTTTTAAGTGATAATACGCTGTAATCTATCTAAACGCACGCCTACGACACTTTACTATTTAATATTATTTTTACATATTTTGATTTCCAATAATACTGACGTTTCAATTCTTTTTTTTTAATAAAATCGCACATTGGTTTGATTATAGAAACCATGTACTTAGCTTTTAGTGAATCTTAAAAATTCCATGCAGAATAATCTTGTCTTCTTAGTCAATCGTTAAAATACCTTTACGTAATTTCGTTTCGGTGAGATCCACTTAGATTGTCTTCACTTTTAAATACCTTATTTAATAGATTTAAAAGATAAATTAAAATGTCTTCAATAATCCTAAAAAAAATTGTAAATTACAAATATATCGCTTAGCATTGCACTATAATCCCAACAAAACATAAAAAATACTTTTTATGTTACTTTCAGTCAACTCATAAAGCTCTTTACGCTTTACTCCAGTATCGCCCTACAAAATAAATAACAACCTAAAAATTAACAACAAAAGTGTAAAAAACCAAAACCCCCATCGGAAGATTTCTTGAAATATGTACAAAATTTCATTTCACCTATCTTATCTCTAAACCCTAAAATAAATAGACAACTTAAATAAAAATATTACTTTCATATCTTCTTCCCGATATTTGAACAACAACAATAACAACACTATAGATACCTTAACAACAATGTTCTCGTACAAGGACACTCTCGTATGATAGCAGTCGGGAGAGCAGTAGCAGTAATAATTGCAGCAGCAGCAGCACCAGTGATAACTAATCCAATCCCAAATGTAGTAAAGAATTTTCTCGTTTTGCTATAAAATGATTTCTGTGCATCGTTCTTGTGTGAAAATGGCATCACATTTGAAACATTCATTGGACTTTAGGTGTGCATCACTAGGATTTCTAATCATGTTACGATGGCACATGGAAACTAGATTTGATGTTGATGGCATACTGAGGGATGATGATGTGGTTGTAACTACCCCAGAGCTATCGGGGTTTATTGTAGTTACAACAGTCGTTGTAGCTGCTATGATAGAATTACTACTGCAGCTACTACAACCTGTAGTTGAATGTGCTAACGACTCATGAAGTGCAGCAGATTTCATGATTGTCTGCTGAATGAGGGAATTAGCGTCAATAGCTGGCCACGCGACCAGCGAAACGCTTTGTCATAAAATTGATTTGACATTTTCCCTCTTCTTATGGTACTGCTTATGTCTTCTACACGTTTTGTGTGCCTGTGGCAGACTACGTTCACTACGTTCACTTTGCTCCTGTTGACTCGAAACTGAGGAGGAAGTCGCTTGCATTACACTACTAGAATGCTTGAAATTATCACAGTTATTACAACAACAGCAGCAGCAATTACTACAATTGCAGGAATATAAACTATCAGAACTACTACAACAACAGCGGCAATTTGGCGACTTTTCATTGTCGCCCTCTTCTTTGGTTTGCTTTGGTTTTGACTTTTTACTGCATTTACAACAGTGGATGTACAAATTATCTTCGTCCGGACTTACTTGACTAAAACTACTTGTTCTACCGTGATCTTCACTTAAATTACTATTATGACTATTTAGCGTAGAACTGCTGCTACTACATTTACTACCATTGCTATAACAATGCGACGGCGGCATGTCCTTTAAATTTCTTAAATTCCTACTTACTTTCACACCTAAACTATGTTCATCACATGATTGATGTCCACCTCGGGTGGAATCTTTAGGATTTATATCACGATCATCGGCGCGATCGTCAATGATATCATTGCTAATGGAATTTATTGAATTGTTAAGACTAGATTGATCATTCTTAATACTTCCCTCACGATTGCTTATTAGAGTTGGTGATTCCCTATTGGCAGTCTCTTTGCCGATCATGATGCATGATCGGCTACTACTACAAAAACTAATATCATCATTATAAACAGCCTCATCATTATCGCTTTGGTTATTAATGTGCATAGATAAACTGCAATTGATATCCTCATCATCGTCATCAATATCAGCTTGAATGCCACCAGACCGATATGATGACGTCGATGACGAACTTGATATGGAAGTTGAATTGATCTTCCGAAAGCTTCCGCGTTTTGAATTGCGGACAGAACAACAACTTTCTGAATTTGATTTAATTGATTCACAAATATCTTGTGATGGCAAATTGTTTATATTATGCTTTTCCTGATGGTTTTTACCACTATTACAATCATAATGGTTAATAATAATGCTGTGAGGCTCGATTAGTGTTGACTGATTATTGATGATTCCCTCATTGTCTGTTACTACGGTAAGTCCTGTATGATTATTATTGTTAAATTGAAAAGCCGGGTTATCATGATGTTGGCGGTGATCGTCTGTTAATTGATTTCCATTTGGTAACTGTTGATTTTGTTGCTGTTCATCGGGGGCAAACTGCTAATCTCCACGGTGAGTACCTCTCGGAGCCGGGTTCTTTCGATACACATACACTTGTAGGAGTATTGCTAAATCCAAGCTCACCTAGTTTATTGAAGTCATTACAAAATATGAATTTTTGAAAACAAAAGATCAATTGAAAATGTCACTAACCTGCAACGTACCGCAGACCCAAAATTGTGTGGGTGCATGTCTTAATATGAAATATACAGTCTTAAACATATCACCTAAAGTCCACATAATAACCATGTAGATGCTCATACCATGAGTGGATTTATTGCGAAAGTTTCTAACGAACTGAGGTGCTCCTAGAAGGCAACACATTTATTTTTGTATTTAAAACATTGTTCTGAAAATTTTACCGAGCATTGCTTCGGTGAACACAGCAAAAAATCCTACAGTTTCCATGAACCAGTCGACGGATAACATTAGGTAAGTTGTAGCTGCCCCAATTGCCCACACGATTAACATAAAATCTAGATATGATTGGAAATCCGTCCATGCCCAAAAATAGCGCATATCAAAATCTGCAAAAAGATTACTATAAGGATATTTATTTCTGAAATTTTAATGTAATTTAACTGCACAGAAAATATCTATGTAGGTAGATGAATTCTATTCTACTACAAGCACTGATGCGAAATGAAATGATATCTACCATCATTTGCAAGTCATCTACAATGGAAATGCAACCATTTTTATATCTAAAAACGGAACAAAGCAAAAAGAGAAATGATCCTTAGTCGGTGTAAGATTCGTTCAACTGGAGCAATGTGTAAAAGTGGAAAAAATCATGCTACATAATTTTCAAAAATATAGTTGTTGTTTCTATATAAACATGCAAAAGGAATGTAATTAACTTGTAATACCCAAAATCGAATTTAAAACAACTGTTTGTGGTCTCTGGTTAATTTGTGTAATGAGAAAATTAGTTTGCTGCAATATAAATTTGCTTTTATATATATATATAGAAGCGGAATAAGACGACATGTGGTAATTGTCCCAAGTAAGTGTTGACGATTTCTCGTTTCTCGTGCTTCGATGTAATAAAGGAACTCAAAAAAAATCATTTTTACACGAAAAAATCAAAATATCTCCTTCAATTTTTAACTTTTTTTTTAAAGACGTCCTGGACTTTTTGAACAAGGTGTATATTATTTATGAATGTACATCTTGTTCAAGTTATGTTTATATATGAGCAGTGATTTAATATTTAGATTAAAGAGTAGAGGCTAAATAAGTTATTTGCGTTATGGCTTTACGGCTAGTGCTATAAAAGTAATGTAATAAAAGCAACTCCTCTGCATACTACAAGAAAATCAAGCTATTATGAGAATGACAAACTTTTTATATTTTATCTACACACTTTAAACAATCTGCGAGATTATAAAAAATTTATGATATTATAAATCATAAAAAATGGTAAAAACTCATCTTCGGGGGACAAATTAATCGTTCGGCTGATAAGGCCGTGATTACATTAAGCCAAATGAGATCAGAGTAGATCAGACCAGATCACATTTGCGGCAAATTTTTCTTCAGATTAGATCAGACCAGCAGACCTGACTTGACTCCAAACTCACCTTCGGGAAATAGATCTTTTATGCGACTGATAAAGCAGAAACCAAAGTCGCGCCCCTGAGTGGGATCATGCTTAAAACCAACAATCCGAAGTCGAGTAAACGATGCATGCTCCTACTCATGGACACAACGCAATCTATATTGCTGTATGGGGGCGAGATATGGAGTGACTAGATAAGGCTGGAGGTGCAGAGGTGCCTAGCGGCCGTGAATAGACGAGGTGCACAGGTAGCATAGTCTCGGAGCTAACAGTCCTCGTCCTCGTTGGGATGATCTTTGCGATGGAAAAAATTATCTCCATGAAAAAGGCTCGGACGAAAATAGGCAAGCTAGGAGGAAAAACCCACGCGTTGAGTAGATGAAAAGGGTAGTGGGACAGGATGATGGACTGCCACGGATCATAGCTTGGCAGGAAGCATGTGTTCTTATGTAGGCACGGGTATTTTTGATACTGCCCTCAAAAGGTTGATAGGGATCTGTACTCCATTAAAAAATAGCGGATCTTCTGCACAAAAAAGAGACCACTTCACCCCAAAGCTCCTCGATTTGATTCAGATTCAGATCAGTCCATCACTTCAAAAATTGGATCGAAAAAAAGCCTCTTGTAGTAATAATACTCCCACCTCCAAAGTCCAAGACAATTCGTATCATTTTTCACTTTAAACATCATATAAATATTTTTGTTAACCATCAGTGGTCACGAAATTTCCAATTTTGTAAGATTTACCTGATTTTTTAAGAGGTCAGAAATAATTATAATATTGCCTTTACTTTTCGCTCCCACAATTAGAAGTAGCAACAGCGTCAACATTTTTTTCTGACGCCACAATTTAGACCTGATGGAACGAAACAAAAACTCATTTTTACTACAAGATCCCGATCTCTAGGCAAAAAACGATCGAGATCTTGTGAAAATTAGTTTTATTACATTAATACTATTATTGAAGCTTTGAGATCTGTCAATTTCAGATTGTAATACTCCTATCTTCTGATCCAGGCTAATATTAACAATACTAAAAAAATCACTTTATATCTCCGAATATTATTTTACACGGTTTGCAAGCTTCCATGTTTTACAACATTTTTCGACACCAATTTTTCTATTAATTAGATAAAATATTAATATTAATATTAAATGTAATTTGACCAAATGTGTACATATGTTTTTTTGTTTTGACAAGACAATGAGAATTCAAATGTATACATTGTAGTGTAAATGTCTGCGACAAAAAAATACAAACTAAACAACATGGGAACATTTTGGGGAAAAATGAATTTCTGTTTCATCACCAAACCAAGCAAGGTTCAATGAAAAATAACAACAACAAAAATGAAAAAAAAACAACTAAACACATAAATATAACGAATAACAAAACGTGCTCTCTAACTTTATGTAAACGTGACCTCCTGTAAACATACCACTAAAATAGTGTCTTGAACGGACACGTTTAATAGCACCTGGTGGGGGAGAACTTGTGTTTTCTGTATCCGAAATTACCTTAGGAAGGCGCAGGTCGTTGCTTTCTTCACCTTTTTGTGAAAGGTTTGGAGAAATTTTATAAAAGCTATTTAAATAACTTTTCTTTATGCAAATGTTAATAAGACAAAATTGTAATCATACCAACTGTTTCGAGAGAGATTGTACTTTATGCCCTAGATAACAAAATGTTTCGTGGGACTGAATTTTAATTGAGAAAGTTTCTTTTTTGTTTTTAAAGAACGTTAAAGAAAGAAATTGTTCTAGGGTATAAAGACAGCCTTCTGTAGGTTAACATAAATAACAGTTTGCTACAATTTTAAATTAATATCATACCTGCAAACGCGTGCTCCCTTGATCTAGATACAGCACTATTTCGTTTAACCTTAACACAAAGATGAATCATTAGGAACATCGTGATGTTCATCACAACACTCTGGACGAGAAGAGGAAGCTCATAGCGTTTTGAAAACCTAGAAAGAAAATTTTTGCGCATTAGTTAAAATCCATAAAAGATTAGATTTAAAGCACAAACATTTTGCAAATTTTAGGTACTACAGCCATAAAAAACCTTTTAGCCTTACTTCACCGAATGGAAAAACCATGCTCTGGTAATAGAGATAACTTTTAAGATCGAAATGAAAGTCAATGTGAGTATGACGACTTTTAATATATTAAATTACACAGGGTATTCCTTTTCAAAACTTAAGTACCACCACTATTACCTTGGTATATAGACATATTTGGGGAAATCGCAGAGACACATCAAATTTTGTTGAGGGAGATCAATTTCTACGGAAAAATTAACAACTCCCCTTTAATCACCGTAAAAATCTAAAATGGGGCGAAAGGTCGAGTGATACATCATTTTAAAAAATTTTTCATTATTCATATTTAACCGGCCAGTTTTTTAAAATTCACTACTCCATTGTCGAGTAACGCCCACTTGAATATTCAAACTTAAAAGTACTCATTTTCAGAAAATGTACGAAGCCTTTATTGATTGCTAAGTGATTAATGGATATACGTTACACTTTACGTAAAATTGACCCCTTCAACAATATAATTGACGTGTCTGGCTGAATTCCTCACATATGTCTCCATATCGAAATAATAGGGGTGAGCAATTTTAAAATAAACCCGCTGTAGAGTTTCTTGCAAAGTTGTTTCCGTATTGCTCTTGGTAATCATTTACAATTTGGTGCGTCTTGGTCACCGAAAATATTCTTCATATTAAACCAAAAAAGTTTACATATTAGAGTGTGGTATTTTTTTTAGATATATGGCAAATCCACGTGAGATCCATTGCATTCGGAATGAATCACTGTTTGGTATGGATTTTGGACAGAAGACGTTATCGGTCCGTACTTTTTTGAAAATCATGATGGAAAGGGAATTTCAGTTAATGGAGTGCGTTATTGCGATATGATAAGAGGCTTTTTGTGGCCTGAGATGGAAGGTGCGGACACAACCGATCTCTATTTTCAGGAAAACGACGCTACATACCATACAAGTAACGAAAGAGACGGTCTTTTTTTTAAGTTTGCGATGGTTGGATGAAGTGGACAAGGGATCTTAGAGCGTTACAAGTCCTTCACTGAGATAGAAAGTGCAAATTTTTCCCAAATTAATTTACACACTTTTTAAGATATATTGTTTACGTTTTCCCAATCGGAAAAATATTTTTATATATTATTTTATTCTTGTTATAATCTTACCTACGTCCAGTGTCTTAAATTGATTAGAAGAGAAAACTAAGCAAGGCAATTCAATTTTCTTAATACAGAGAAAGATTTCAATCTCTCTAATTTCCACGACATCTAAACATGTCAAATAAAGGCTGAAATTAAGAATTAAACACATCATTACTAAATAAAATATCATGTCACAGTTACCTTAAAGGTAATTTTTCTGGGAAACTAACCCTAATTGAACCCGACATTTACTTATTGTCAAATGTCGTCGACATAAACAACTCTGAATAACATCCTTACATCCCAGAGAATTCTGTTAAATGTCACTTTCAGGAGGAAGTTAAAATTGATAAAGACACTTCTCTGATAAATGAAATGGAGCATGTTTCCAGAAAAATCAGTCTCTTGAATCTTGTTCAGTGAAACAACCTTGGCATTGAAAATTGTTTACTTAAATGCATTTTCTTAATTGAAAACAGGTGCGCCTTAAATGATGATGTGTGTTAGAAAATAAGAGTTAAAAGAGAAATAGCAAGTACACACCCAATTGGTAACTTCAGAAACAAATTATTGGAAATGAATAAAAAAAAAGATTGTACGGAAAAAGAAAGAAAAAAGGTTACTGAAATAAAGGGAGTGGGCTACTTGAAAAGAGATCCTTGAAATAAATCGAAGGGATTTCTCAAAGGAAGTAAAAATAAAAAAAAAACTCGATTTTTCGTCATTTTTTAATATCGGATGGAAATGAGATACTTCAGATTTATGATTGATTGAGAAAAAATGATTGTGGATTATATCTTGAAAGATATTTTTTTATTTTCAATTTATTTTTAGATTTGTGATTGCCAAGAGCCTTTCGGTTTAAGTAATGATTTTTACTCAGAACAAAGACGATTGAGTTTATTTGTTATCAATAAGCACCCAATTTCACGAACGAATCATTTGTAATAAACTCGTTGTGTAGATGTTTTTGTACAGAATTGATGTAAAATTCCCATGAGAAGTTTAAGAAAAATCTTGGTTATTCGGGAAATTCGTCATAAAAGTAGTATTAATTAATGTTAATTACTTTCTTAACTAAGTATGTAATCTCAATCATTGTTAAAGAGTTAGCCATCTTTTTTGCAAATTTTCAATTCCTATTTTTCCTAAATTCAATTAATTTTTTCCTAACAGTTATAGTAGTTTCCTGCCTGTTGATTACCACTAAGAAAAAATTCAAAAAACTCACGTCTTTTAACCAGTTTTATGTGTAAAACTATCTTATTCTATAATCAAGGTGGAGAGCACCTGAGATCCGATTTGTCCCGAGTGCTCCTCATCCCGATTGTGTCGTCGAAGAACACGAGCGATAGTCTCTCAACTTCACAGCGTGTCGATCAGCGAACCTGCGCGACGTCAACATAGGCGAATGAAGACCCTAGTGGTCCAACACCCTAGTGGTATCACATTTTGAATCCAAACTGGTTATCCGGAATTATCTTTTTGTCGTCAGCAAAGTCTAATAACGACCTATTTATGACTTTTTCAAACACCTTACTATCGTTCGTTAACAATCCTATCAACAGAAGATTCGCAGGATTAATACAACATTTATCTTTTTTAGGTATGGCGATAGTGTGGGTTATTCAGAAGATTGATGAACAGCGTGGTGTATATGTCGATCGCTTCCAGAGGTAAATGATACAAGATAATCACAGAGTTTGCCATCTTTTCTGCAAATTTTCAATCCCCTTCTTGTAGAAAATTTTTGTCGGTGACCAAAACATCCTTCTCGATGGTAAGCTTTGTTTTTGGTTGAATCTCGAATGAAAATTCAACAACATATAATTACGCCACTTAATTGCAAGGCAATTAAAAATTTTATACTTTTAAAAATAAATAATTAACTCATAATCCACTCTACTGAAAACTGTAAGGGAACACCGTGTTTACACTTGTCCGATCGATATATGAATAAAATTAAACATTATCTCTTTGAAAATAATTGATTATTTTTGGGTATACTCTCCTAATTATTATTCAGTTAACTCATTAAAAAAACAATTATAGCATGTTGGAGTACAGAAATTATAGAATGCATGTATATTGAATATGTCGCATGAAGCAACGAACTCAGCTGAAATTTTGCACCATTAAATTTTATCCGTAACTTTATCAGAAGCTGGGAAAAATAATTGTCGTTAAATTCGATATCCGACTAATTATTTTGTAAATGGTGAAGAAATCACTTGGCAATTTTGCTAAAATTAGGAAGAATGGAAAACTAAATAATTTGTGCAGTGCTTTTTGCAATAAATAAAACAAAAATATCTCTATTAGTTGTTTACGATTCAACTAGGTGCCTGAATTACTGACACATACATGCTTTCCATTATTTTCAATAATAAAGGTTACTTTCCCGCCTGAAATCACTTTAAGCATTTTATTACAAATAGAACTTTCAAGAATCCCAAAGGCAGTATTTATTGATAGCAAATTTTATTTTGGGAATTTAAAAAAAAAAAAACTATCAAAAATTCCATAAAATTATTACGATAAACAAAAAAAAAACTTGTCTTGGTTGTCATCACTATTTCGTGAGCACGTTCTCTAGAGGGATTTTCCTCTTGAACTATTGGTAATTGACACATTTTTTCAAGTACACGTACAAGATATGAAGTCAATTGGCGACATTATCCAAGAAAATGTGATGAAATTTAATGAGATTGATCACTTAGTGCCTCCTTCTTAATTATGTCAAACAGCCAACTAAATTAGTCGTCGATGGCAAACAAATTAATTTTGCAAACATGAAATGGGTTCGAGGTGGTGCTAATGACAAAACATTTGATGTAACAAAAATTTGCTCTTAGATAATTTGATAGCTTTTTTTGGAGATTTTTTTATTTTTGGAAAAAATTGAAGTATGACTTCTTTAAATATCGACAACGAGTAATACAGCAAATTGCGGAAGAAAATAGAACAAATTTATCAAATGTTTCAAGATTCATTTTTATTTATAGCTGTGATAATATTACAATATTCTCTTCTTCTTGGAATTTATGTGAAGGAGGAAGAATTCGGTATCTGTAATATACTGTAATTCTCACTATACTTCAAACAATTCTTTCAAAACTCATTTTGACAATAATTGTATTAAATTGGAAGGATTGATTAGTTTGCAAATACAATTTAATTAAAAACTCATCCATCAAAAGAGCATTGAATGATTGATAATTAGGAATCTCTAATTCCTTTATCCACAAACGTTTGGTCAATATTTTTGTGATTCTAAATATTCTTTATGGTCATAAAAAATAATGGTTTTAAAGGTTTTGTATAAGCCTTCTCCATGGACGTGTTTTGGCATAATAATTAACAGTGCTTCCATTTTAGCCACCTAGGCAATTATTATTTTACGACCTTGTGGGTATCCACTTTCTCTTCCTTTTCTTCTATTAACCCTTTTACTACCTGTGAGCCGATATATCGGCTTTTTTATAGGCTTATCTGTTATATGGGTAGTAAGGGTTAAATATGGAATATGTATTTTTGTTGCAGTAGCGTTTTCTTGATCATTTTGCTCCTTTTTTTTATCATGTACCTTTCCTTCTTGCCCGTTTTATCTATAGATAAGCCGTATATCTGGAAATTCATTCTTTTTTCATTAATTTTTTTTCGTTAATAAAATTCAAATATTCTTAAACCATTGCATTCGATTTATCTTCAAAGCGCGATTGTTCGACCATG
Organism: Dasypogon diadema; assembly: GCA_006980735.1. Taxonomy (NCBI): domain Eukaryota; kingdom Metazoa; phylum Arthropoda; class Insecta; order Diptera; family Asilidae; genus Dasypogon; species Dasypogon diadema. The sequence goes on along the minus strand of QYTT01085303.1, from coordinate 1,512 downwards.
GTTTACCATATAAACTGTACGTTTGTTATGCGTCAATTTGACTTATATAATTTCTTACTTATCTGTCATAATTTTTTTAATAATTCATACATTAAACTGCAACCATTAAGGAATTTAATAAATGTTTAATGAATATGCACCAGTCTACATAAGTAGACTAAGACGTAACCTCATATTTATTATTGCTTTCGTCATGCAACCAATGAAGGTATGATATTATGAATGTGCAAGCACCCAAAACTACGTGACACAATTATTTTATCATGCAACACTGGAAAACGGTTTAAATAAATAAGCCTTACTTTCATTGAAATAGAAAATGGGAACAAATTATATCAGTAAGTAAATAAAAACAAATTTTACACAACAAAGAAAATTATAGGTATGAGAAGGCTGTAGAAAATGCTGCAAAAAATTACTTAAGCGACAATTCATTGGTACAAAGTCGTACCAAGAACAGAAATTCAGGGTTACGAAAATTAGCAGTTGTATTAATTCATTTACATAATTTCTGAGAGTCACATATTCATAAATATCACTATTGAGTAAATTAAGTACACTGCTGGCATGTGAACCGACTTCCAAATTTATCATTTTCAAGCTTACATATTCATTTGTCCCAATGAAAGCTAACGGAAGAAAAATTAGCTTTTTGGGGCTTTTAAGAAAGGTAAAAAAAGAGGATAAATGTGCGACTGATGGGCTAATACATAGTATAAATGCATTTTTCTCCGTTTCGTAAAAATCATGAAACATGGAGACGATGCAATAATAGATTGGATTTTATTTCAGAAGATCATTAATAAAAATCGAAAACAACAAAGAACGAAAGATTGATCCCCTTGTGGGACACCATTGTGCAGCTCAATATATTAACAAGGACGAGAACCGACATGCACATTTTGTAAGCGGTCAATAAATAATAAGGCCACCGAGGAGTAAAAAGACCCGAATTGTGTCCTCAGCCTATGGAGGAGCACAGTGTGATCAACAGTATCAAAGGCGTTCGAACTCTAGCAGCAATAGAACAGTAGCTCTATTGACGTCAATATTATTACGAATATCTTCAAGATACTTTCAAGAATGCTGTGAGCGTGTTGTGATTTTAGAAGGGGAGCCCGAGGTCAGTTCACATAGTGTATCTTTACCAGTTTTTAATAAATTTAGTAACGCAAATGTAACACAAATAACGACGACAAACGCGGTACCTCAATAGTTACATCATTTTCAATGGGCTATAATAGTTATCGTTCACAGCTTAATTCCTTTTATTATATTTCAATCAATATTATGCATGCTGCTCGTTATCCTACAAATTTCGTCCATACTTTAAAACTTATTCCCGTAACCGAACCGACAACTTATAGTTGATTCCGATTCACTCAGCTTTTGGATGTAATCATATTCTTCTAGCGGAACTGCGGAGTTATAGATACACATTTGTTGAAGGCTGAATTTACCCTAAGCACTACTACCGTATGGGGATCGAATTGGCCATCTCTATGCTAAGAA
>QYTT01085302.1:19039-29308 GCA_006980735.1 Dasypogon diadema | reverse complement strand
TACCCTTTAATAAGCCTTTTACGTGAAATTAATAAAAATCTTTCAGCAATAAAGGAACATCATTCCATCACAAAAATTCAGCAAAAGTTTTCCATGACAAAATTGGGAATGTTGATAACGATGAGATTATAGCTAAAGTAGATTTTGCTGAAAATTATATGCTAATCTTAGAGGATGAAGTTCAAGGAACAATTGTGACTAGACGATTTCCCCATGTATTGTCTGGTTCCAGCATAGCAGTTTACCATTTGCTGTAGTCAGTGATCGTTTAGCCCATAATAAGTATGATATTTACTATTTTTTGAAAACAATTTTTCGAATTTTCTGTCAAAAATTTTTTCCAATGGCTGCGCCGAATAACTCAAGAACAAGTATATACTGTCCAATTTGCCAAAAATGGTAACAAATTTTGGAGTCGATGTAATGGAATGGCCTTTTTTCTCAACATCTCATGGGAAGGGCACCGTAGACGGAATAAGGGCTATATTGTAGAAACGAGTTTGGGACTCGTAAATCCTTGGTTCTAACTTCTCAAGATTTTTATACTTGTGCCACAAATGTTGTGCGTGGTGTTGAGCTGTTTTTTATTTCAAAAAATGAGTTATCATCTTTTACTTTTCTCACAGAATTTGATAAGATGGCTAAAAGTAAAACAGATACCCGGACTCAGAAAGTATCACCACTTCTCGTCATTTACGGATAATAAGATATACTATGCTATAACGTCAGAATCAAACTGAAAAATTCATATTATTTAATATTTAAATAATCTTAAGTCCAATAAATCTGGGGAGAGTGAGTTAGACACGAACAAATCTTCGCTGTTTAAAGAACTTTCTAGTATATCGTTCAGTTCAGAAAGCCTTCTTTGCTCTGAATGTCATGTTTATATTCATGAAATGACCCATATATTAATTTTGTAGGGATTAGTTGTGAGTGAAGAGAAGATGATATACCGTGGCTCACTGCAGTTATCACAACTAACTCATAACTTGAATCCAAATTTTGTATACTTTTTTACAAATATTGCAATTGTAGCGAATATATAACAACGTTCAACAAAATTCCAGAAAGCACAGAATATTACGTTTACAATGATTAAGTAATATGGAAAGATACTTTAATGCGCTACAGACTTTCGATTGCTAAGAAGGGTTCAAGATCACAGCCTATAAAAAAGTAAAATAATTCAAGCAACTAAAATCCTTCAACCCAGTAACGATGATAACGCGTCACCATAAATAGGGCATAGTAGTTGAAGATTCTGAAGATGTGTTTCCAAATTTTTTAGACTCATTTAAAAGCAGTAAATCAAAAGTTTGATCTTGAAGATCCGGAGGTCATTAAGCAACAACACTTTTTATGCATATATTTCTTTTAAATATTTTCAATGTTCCTGAAACTAATTATTCACTTGCATTATGTTTTCTTCTTTGTGAAGGTTTTCTCATCAAATCACATCAAGGAGATGCACCAGCTAGGAACACAAATATTATTCCGTGTTATGTCATCACTTAGCGTCACCTATTATTTTATAAAAAAAATGTCAACAACTGATTATTGTGAAGGATTAATAGTGTTGAGTACACGCGCAATCACCATCCACCCATTAAAACGGGTCCGAGAAACTGTCATCTAATTCATTTATCAATAAGTTCAACAGCATTTCACTTCTCACCGAAGGTTTTTGACAATATAGCAGATAAATATTTCCATCAAATACTGTACACAATGAAAGTCTTACTTACGGTGGGTGTTTCTTAATTCGTCCATTTTTGTTGCAAGCATAATGACGAAAACGAAAAAATTTTTTTTTTGGTAGCAAATGCTTAGACCCATCACCCATAACTGCCGCTGGTGAATTCAAACCAATTATGTACTGGTTTTCTTTTTGGCGGTAAGACAAATTACTTTCAACCTCTGTTCCCGCTTGTCAAGCACTCAAGTAGGTATTTCCCAGCGGTGATCTAATTTGCGCCACAATCTTACATCACGTCGGAGATCATTGAGTGCAAATAGTAGCCAAATTCCATACTGTTTGATAGCGGTTACGTTTTCCTGACATTAAGGTGAGCTAAGTTAAAGATGTTGCGATATCTGAAGATTTTCTTCATCATCACTTTAATGGCGGCACGTCCATGAATTGTTCAGCAAAACAAACAAGAAGTGGATCTTAACTTGAATACTGTAAAACCGCGACAGCAACAAGATTCAACCTCAAACCGGAATGCGGCTTCTTGTTGGCCTTTAGCAAATCTCGCATATGCAGAACATAACAACAAAAACTAAGGGGAGCAGGGCTCCAACGTGGTGGAGTCTGCCTGATACAAGCCATGCTTCGTGGAAAAAGAAGTCAGTTCTTCATTAGCTTTCGGTAAAAAGATACGTGTGCGCTTGTTAGCTTTGAGCCCATAATCCGTCGTCTCTGTTGCAAATATCGAACGTAAAAGTGCGCGCGAAGATCTTTGATTAATTGCAATCTCGATCGGTTTTCACTCTCGGTGGGCTTTGAATTTGAAAGTACCTACCGCACGGATTAGACTCAAAAAACTCTAAAAGAAATGCACATAAGAAGGATTCTGATTTTGTGACGACTTTAGAAAGATTCCCTGTTTTGTTTAGTTGTTATTTTCTAGTTAATAATAGTTACCGCTTATCAATATGATTAAATACACTATCTTAGCTGTGATATTTTTAAATCTATCCGGAGGATATACAGTCACACCGACCGCAAAATCAACATCGGTAGGAGGTAGGAACAATCACGGTATGATCACTCATCACTCATTACTTTTCTCAAATTGAATGTTTATAATGATCGTGTGAAATGGAGTTTGAGATGGCAGATACTTAGATACTGTCAAACATATGAAAATAGTACTATTCACTGGTTTAATGCTCGGTAACTTGGAATTGTTCCGAAAATATATAAGCATTCAAAATTTATGTTCAACTTGCATCACGAGAAAATACAGCAGGTTGGAAAAAAAACCGATCGTGTTGAGATGAGAAATCACTTTCTCCACGCCATTAATGACATCTTTTCAGAAAATCATAACCTGCCGGGGAGAAAATTTTTTTCACTTTTAACTTAAAATATTCGCTCGTCTGGTAACCTTTAAAGACTAGACTTCCTGCTCTGCTAAAGATGTCCAAAGTGCTGTTCAGTGTTTAGTTTATAAAAAAAAATATGGTCACCTTTATCTCGTAAACCTTTTTGGTGTCCACTAGCAGCAACTGTTGTAATCACTTGTGACCACTATTCAAATAGATTTTCCACAATTACGTCTTTGGTTGCTTGTAAAATTTTTGCAATGTATGTTGCAATCTCAGTGATTTTACGCTTATTTTGATCAATCACCTGGACGTCTGCAACCATCATTCATACTTTTATTACCATCTTGCGCAAGACTGTAACTAATACACGCTCTTTCTTGTGCGTATCGAATTATCGGAAGATTACTGAGAATGGAGCTTGGAATTTTATTGGCAAATCATACTAACACTTATTTAATTGTAGCTGTAATTTCAACCTGCTGTATATATTAGACAACGAGCAAAAAATATTGTTGATAATGTTCTCAAAGATATCCTTGAGACTCAACATTTTCTTTTTTTTTTCTTTTTTGGTTTGTTTGAGAAGATTCGTCTTATAATTATCGACCGATCACATGACCTTGCGTCGTTACCCCGGTTACATTCTATTTCCCATGGCGCTTGATTTTTTCTACCTTAGATTTACCTGATTCTAGTGTGGGTTGGTTTAATTTCGAGTCAATGAAACTTCCAACCTGATTTCTTGGAAATATTATCAAATTTAACTTCTCGTATTTTTCTTTTTGTTCTCTTTTTGAAATAAACTGTATTTCAATAACAAGTCCAGGTTAAAGCGACTCTAGTGTAAAAAATAGCATAGGATGAATGTGAGAAAAATGTAAATCGTTAATAGTTTCAAATTTTTACATAGAAGAAATAAGTCTTATAAAATCGTATTCACAAATTTAATTTGTATTAGCACCAAATCCCCCTATATTTTGAAATATTATTATATGGTAACGTGAAACAAATGCAGGTACGCCAAGAATTTTTTATTTCCACTGGCTTAGCTTAAAAACTTCTATAACTTTTTCACTAGCTTTCCTAACTTGCTTTCCTATATATTTAATATTACCTGTGTTTTTTGCATCTCATCCCGAACATTGAGGTCATGAATTGAGTTAACTTACCAAAACTGTGCTTATAGTAGTATTTTTAAAGCCTAAATAAATCATCAAATTGCCATAAAGTTTAAAGAAAAAAATAAAAGTGAAAAATTTATTAATTCTAACCTGACATTTTTTCAAGTTTGTCTAAGATTTATAAATGTCGGCCGACACCATTAAAATGTTAACGCAATTCAAAATTTCCAATAACCCAAATCAGCTGAAAAAAAAACAAAAAGTTTGTACAAAATTCCAAATAAATCATTTTTGAAATGTCATCCAAATGTATGGAATTAAAAACTGGTTGCTATCTGCATAAAATGAAATAAAAATAATAAAACTGCATAGAATTTTAAAATTTTAATGATCATTTTAATAATACTAAAATATAGGAGAATAGGATTATAGCAATTTTTATATAATGGTATAATTCTTGTTTGATACATGAAATAGAAATAATTCAGATTAAATGCTTATGTCCCATATTAAAGCCTTCCTATTTCCTTATAGACTACAAGCATGTTCCCTTTCTTGCAGGAATTATAATTCCTGATCAGGAAACTGCAAAGAGTGGTTCCCTAACACTAAAACTACCAAGTCGGTCATTTTGACCGGTGACCTCTCTTTCAATTGCATTATTGAACATATTATTTCTATCTCAGTTTTAAGCGGCTCGGTAGTACCCACACTTTCCTAATTGGCAGACAGTAAATGTCATTTGTGGACTTAAAAGCGCATTCCTTTTATTTTTCACAACCTTTCAGAAAGTCATTGCCTTAATCCTATATCAGCCCCCACTATATAAATAAGGAAAATGCAGGGAATTTTACTTGCAGAATTAAGGGAACATACCTTAGATCAAATGCGAAGTTTCTGATTGTTTTTGGGTTACTTTGGTCATCCCTCATTACTTTCTTTTACGGTACCCTATGATGCTATAGCAAACCTTGGCGAAAAGGAAAATAGGAACGGGGGAGAAAAGGTGTTAGGATGTCGAGTGTAGGTGTCGGTGCACATTTCGTTTGAACAACTGCGGCCTGTTTTCTGTAGAAGACAGAAGATTGCAGTCTGTTCCACATTCGTATGGTTCTGCTCAGGAGGAATTCACGAAATTTCACTGTTCTCCTAGATCTTGTCTCAAAGATGAAAGGGTGAAGACGGCTCGATGCGCTGGTATCACGCGCAAGAAGGAACCAGACTAGAGATTTCGTTGGAACAATATCCATTGAAATAAAAGAGCGTAAGGCGTGCAACATTGCATCTGTGTTCCAAAGGATCGATTTTAGAAGTTATCGTCTCGTCGCCAATGAGCCTAAAGGCTTTCTTTTGGACTCTGTCCAACGTGGGCAACGCAGTTCGTCCTGCCCGAGCCCAAATATGTGAATTATATTCGAGTCTAAGTCTGATGTGAGTCTTGTAAATGAGCGCTAGATCATTTTTATTTACGTAAAAACGTTTGTAGTCACGGATTACAGACTATAAGATTATCCAGGCTTTTATTTTGAATCACCATGTTGTGACATCACTTTGGATAATTTATTTTCACAGGTATTCAATGGTGATTTGGTGATTAGTGACGTAAATTTAAGTGCTAAAATGAAAATTAACATGTAAAAGAAACGCTAATTCTGTTATATTAAAACTTGCATAAGAAGTTCACTAAAAGTCACGTCTTTTAGTCGTTTTTCAATTGGAATGCTACCAAAGCAATGTATCTTCTTCTTCTTCTAAGAGAAAAAGTTATTCCGAGAAGATTCGTGAGGTGCAGTTTCAGACTTGTTGTTCTGAAAATTTAGTAGACTTTTTGTGGAAGGACGAGTGACCACCTAGTAGTCCTGATTTGAATCCTTTAGATTTTTATACTTGGGGCTACACGACGGCAAAACTTATTGACCAAAAATCATTGAATTTGCAACAATTCAAGCGAAAATCACAAAATTTTGGAACGAAATGCCGATGATGAATGTGTGTGCCGCTTGCAGTTCTTTCGAAAAGAAATTACTGTTAGTAAAATAAGTAAAGGGGAGGGGGGGGGGGATTATTAAAAGGCATTTGCTATATGTATTTAATACCTACGTAATATTGATTTTCAATATTTCAAAAAAATATTCACTTATTGTTACTATTCCTATTTTCCACTTTGTTTTTGCATCCGAATTTATTGGACACCGTATATATGCAAACAACATTTTATAATATTTTATATAAATAAATATCATGTAAAGATAATTATTTAAAAGTTTTTAATCTACCCCTAAGCATGATATCTGGATAAATTTAAACTTTTGTAGATAAATGCGAACAATCAATGCGTGGTACAATAAATTAAATTTCATACGTCCACTCGAATTATTTGATTGCATGAACCTATTCAGAACTCTCAATTCAAAGTAACTATCCGTTTTTCGTACTCACGTTAAATACGTAATTAACAGTCTTAATCCATTATAAATTTGCTAAGCGCTTCTTTGTCAACTTTATCTTTTCAAACAATTTGAAATTGAAGTTTTTTAAAATGAAAATAAAAGGAGATTTTTTGTTTTGAATCCTCTATTAGATGCAACTGATTATCGGCGTTTTTAATTTGTCATAAACTCAATAAAATAATTTTTATGTGAATTTCAAAAATGAAATTAAAACTCGTCTGCAAGTTGAACCAATCATCATTATCATTGGCAATTTATGTAAAAATCTATGTTTATAAATTTTCCTTTTTTTCTCGTACTAATTGGTTTCTTCTTAGAAAATAACACACTATTTTCATAATTGGTACTAGAAACAAGAATATGTATATATATATTATGTAGGTGTTCTATTTTTAACTATTATTTATCTTATAGATATGTTTCTTTTTTAAATCTAAACTTATTTCTTTTGAAACAACAAATATTTGTTTTTATTTCAGTGATCAATTTTCTTATTAATTATTATTTACTTTTTATACATATTAGCAATATTTGCTAATATTTTGAGATTAAAAGTGTTTTATGGTGCAAAGCACAAAACTTGAACTCTTCTAAGTAAGTTTATTAGAAAATAATAAAAAAAAAACTAATGTACTGATGTATATGGTTGCTTAAATTTGTAAACTTTGTAGTAGAACGATTTTATTGCTTTCAACAAAATTCAGGACAAATCGACTTATGCTGTTCTTCTAGAACAGCACAAATATGCCATGAACTGCCACAGCTTGAAAAAATTGTGTACCTTGATTAAGATTATGGGCGCAAACTCAAATATAGCAAAGGGCCAATGAATTAGATTATATTAAAGGCAAGTTGTATACAATATTATTATTAGCGTATCTAGATATCTAAAAACCAAAGGTTTAATGACTTTTTATCAATTTTTTTTGGTATTCCACAAGGATCTGTATCTGGTCCTATATTTTCTCCGTTTCTATTGAGGTACTGCTTTTGTATATTATAAGAGCTGTATTTCTACCGACAGTCTGAAGGTATATATTTCAAAATGCCATGAATTAATGCAAGATGAGGTTCGTAGAATTAGTGAAGATATAGCATTTGTTTTTGAATAGGCATATTTTAACAAATCCTTCCTTAATATATCAAAAATTCATACACCGAGGAAGAAAAAAGACAGGGATATAAAATCGAACTATTGTATTTTTCAACATAGTTTCCTTCTAAATGCGTGCACTCCGTTCGAAAAAAAAACTCTTGTCTCGACTCGGCCTTGATAGCGCCCGTCACCTCGGTGTCGTCTTCTTTTAAGCAAGGAAAGAGATGAAAATGGCTGAAGACTAAGTCTGGGTGCTCAAACAATTCGAAGCTGGCTTCCCAAATCGCAGCAAATTCGAGCTTGTGTGCTGATGCATTGTCCTCATGGAAGAGCACCCCAGCTCACAACTTTCCACGAGGTTTCTCGTTGATAGCGATCAACGTCCCGCAAACTCCTTATTTGCTCAGGGAAGTGAGGACTAGTAGTTGTTCTCCCTTCTTCCAAGTAATCAATCATGATAATTCCCTCTGTGTTCTAGGATACAGGAAACATAACCTTCCCACCTGAGCTTGAAACCTTGAATTTCTTTGGAGTTGAAGACGAACGCCTTTTCCAAGTTATGGATTGCTGTTTGTTCTCTGCATCAAAATAGTGAATTAAGCAATCCTATTAAAACATCTGATTTTTGAAATTTGCTCGAGTTGGAGCACTGATTGAGTATTTTAATACTCGACCGGCAAACAAACCAAAACAAAGAAGAAAATCTTCGACTGCAGGTAATTATAGCAAGAAAATTTCCCAATTAAGTTCTTTGAGAATGCGATAGCTTTATTTTGTTGTATATATAGGAAGGAGTATGTCTGTTGATAATTTTGTAGAAGCAGTATACTTAAGAAAATCAAGATGCCACATGAGACTGAAACCAAATACCCGATTGCTATAAGGTGACACATGGCCAAAGGAACGCATATGGAACACAAAGCGAACTGTTGATGATACTCTGACTTTTTTCAGAATTAGCATTTAAGCTAATGCATTTAGCCTAAGAATACACCCAATATTCATACCAAAGATAGCGCCAATTCAATTTTATTTGCTGATAAATATAATTGCACGTCGTCGGCGTATTTAATGGTATTATGTCTTAACCCCATACGCTATAAGTTGTCTATATACATGGAGAACAGAAATGGGCCTAAATGTGAACCTTACGGCACACCAATCTCATTGGTTCAGGTATGTCACACCTAATCTGTACACGCTGTAATCGTAAGGTATATAGAAGGTAATAGACATACTATCTCTAATTTTTTTAAGAAGAACCACATGATCGACCGAATTGAAAGCTTTACTAAAGTCTAGGAAAATAAGCTCCGTCAGAATCATTCTTTTTCCTTACATTCTCATTCAATTCTAACAACGCAGTAAAAGAGCTGTCACCTTTACGAAAATCATTTTAACTTGAGGACAGCAAATGATATCTGTGAAGGAAAACCGTCATATGATTATACATTAGCCTCTCTAGAACTTTTGATAGGAATTGTATTATAGTTGGAAGGTTGACTGTTTGAAGGCCTTTTAGATCTTTTAGGGACTGGTATAATCTGTTCAAGCGTCAGGGTATGTATAGGAAGTTAAAATAGAGTTAAAAAAATGGTAGACATATTGTAAAACGACTACACTGTGCGCACAACAACCTGGGTAGAATTAGAGAGTGCAATCGACGGAACACAGAAGATAAAAAATTGATTTAACTCGTTACCATCCAGGTTATGTGTTTCATAACTAATCGCAGGGGTTATTCTCCTTTTCCTCAGTTGTCGTAATAATTCCTTTTAGCATTAGTAATAGCATTAGTCACATTAGTTCCCATTTGGGTGATTTCTCTTCCATCTCAAATGTAACATGTCCATCCGAGTTCGAAGTTTCGGACTTGATACACCGGATTATTAGACTTTCTAACCACAGCTTTAATTGGCACGTGCTAGTCATATAGATAAATTACGAATCCATTGAATATATTAAGCATAATGTTGACGCCACAACAGCAGTAAATATTGTGCCAAGGGAGGTTGAAATAATTTGTAAAAGTGCAGATTTCAGAGTTGACCTCAGGACAATAATCATTACATAAGGAGTACTGGATGAAAATCAAGTCATAATTCGAAGAAGGAAAAGCTATTTGATTTCGACAATTAACTATACGTGGGCAATCAACAATAAGAAAAATCCAATAGTGACGTAGTGTTTTCAGAAAACGTCTGACATTCATTATTCAATATCACTAGATTCACAGACTTTAGGTCATCTATAATGGCATTTTTGTGGCACACTTTAGATTATTACATATACTCTTTGCAGCGTCCAAACCATATAAAACGCCTGTGATTTCTGCTAAGTATCTGACCATAATTTGACAAATTTCCACAAAAATTTGTTCGATTTTTTTCACGTTGTCTGAAGTAGTTGACGCGGATGGACGTCCAGACCGATACATCTTGAGTCGAAATACTTACAAGGTTGAACTGACGCCATCACTTGGCAATCATTGTGTGTGCTAAAGCAGAACCTCCTAATGTATGCTATTAATGAAGCAAAAAAAAAA
>QYTT01085302.1:8716-19019 GCA_006980735.1 Dasypogon diadema | reverse complement strand
AGAGTTGACCTCAGGACAATAATCATTACATAAGGAGTACTGGATGAAAATCAAGTCATAATTCGAAGAAGGAAAAGCTATTTGATTTCGACAATTAACTATACGTGGGCAATCAACAATAAGAAAAATCCAATAGTGACGTAGTGTTTTCAGAAAAAGTCTGATACTCTTTGCAGCGTCCAAACCATATAAAACGCCTGTGATTTCTGCTAAGTATCTGACCATAATTTGACAAATTTCCACAAAAATTTGTTCGATTTTTTTCACGTTGTCTGAAGTAGTTGACGCGGATGGACGTCCAGACCGATACATCTTGAGTCGAAATACTTACAAGGTTGAACTGACGCCATCACTTGGCAATCATTGTGTGTGCTAAAGCAGAACCTCCTAATGTATGCTATTAATGAAGCAAAAAAAAAAATTAGGCGAAAGTGCGTAATTATGCAGCACTTAATTATTAAATTCATACCAATCGGACCGCCGTCCAACGGAATAAAAATTGAAGGCGATCAGCTAACAAAATACTGTAAAAATCGGATTGTCTCACTAATGCTTTGAACTAAGTGAAAAGAGAAAATGACAAAATCGATCGAACACTTTTGATTTCTGTTAAATAATGCTAACGAGATTCACCAAAAATTATGTAAATTATGAAATCTGAGCTTCTAGAAAAATGTCGTCAAATCAACAGTTGATCGATTAAAATGAAAGCTATATTGACATTATGATGATATGAGTGTTTTCAAACTACTTTATTAGCTCTGTGTCAATGGGTCATTCAAAAATCTTCGGAAAATTCAAAGAAGTTATGATAAAATAATTGATCTATAGCACAGCCTAATGAAACAAACTCACAACCTCACAAACGGTCGAACAGCTTAATTTGAATACAAATTAAGACCCTCCAGAAATTATCAATTTCTTAGAAGTTTAATAGAATTTATGATATTTTTTACCTTTGCCTAAAGAAGTTTGATTGATTTGCTTTATACCCGTTTTGTTATCGGTTTGTTCAAAAATTCTTGGGTGATATTTTGAAAACATAATTTCAGAATATCTTTAAGAAAATGGATATCTCTCTCCTAATTCAGCTACCCGCTGGAGCACCCTTTGTGGTCTCTGGAATTTTTGTGCATAGGATAACCACTAATCTGGCCATTAATTCCCAGCAGCATTCACTGTCCAGTAAGAGCTCCACTACGCTATATGTGGATAATCGGCCCAAGTCTTCTATCCACCCAGCCCGCAGCTTCAGATGGGGAGCGTATGCTCGTCGGCCTCAAAATCACTGCAATACTGCGTCAAATGGTAGTTCACTTCGATCTATTTTCTGGCAATCCATGGTAGCAATCTAGTAGTTCATCATCCTCTTTCCTCCTCGTTCTACGATTCTTACCATCTACTCAACGTGTTGGAGATCACTTCGTTGCTGGCCTGTTTTTGGTCGACCTCAGCCTTTTTAAGCTAGATGGCAAGAAGTCCAGTTGGGATCAGCAAAGCTTTTGATGAGACCTGCTAGGTGCTAATTCCTGACTGACTGTACGATATCCATGGGACATCCGAAGGGTACTTTGCCTTTACACAGAGGCTAGGTGTTTCGTGTGTACCTCTTGCCTCATCGTAGTAACCAGTTACTACTTTTGGCACAATTATTATAATAAAAGGTTCAAAGCCAGTTTGTGATGTGTGATGGGGTCGTATTGATACTCTACTCAGGCTACAGTGTACATGGGGGTGTATATCGGGCGCGAGGGCAAATCACGTAATTGCCAAGCGGTTCTCGAGAAACTTTTCAAGGTCGTCACTTCTTGGCATTTTTCTCCCTATCGCTGAACAGACAGACGGTCATAATAATTTACCTCACCTAATATCAAGCTCCTTCAAGCAGTAGATACGTTCTAACTGGGAGAAGATGATGAGTTGCTAAAAGCACGCACTGTATGCCAGTCAGATCAGGTTGGGGTTTAGATATTAGTGGCTTGGTCCTGAAATCGAAGTGCCTTCAGGCTAAAGCATTCTTCCCAGTGTTCTATCAGAGGAACACTACAATTTCTTGACTACGAATAAATGCACCGGGGGTCACGGCTTAGGGGAGCATTACTGCCTGCTTTCCATTCCACACAGCTGGTCCCGGGATATGATCTGAACGATTCAGTTCTAGAGCAGATTCAGGTCAATATGACACCTTAAGTGGAATAAATTAGAGTGTGGCGAAAATCTGAAATTAGTGGACTTAGTGCTTAGTGCTTGAGATGTAAGGGCAGTCCTTACGGGTCTTATCAAAGCCTCCAGGGAATGTATAATACAACTACACAAACGCTGTATTATCAGGACATTTCCTGGAATTTACTAAAAGGCCTGAATATTTATTTAGTAAATCCTATGCCTGGGAATGCTAATAAATATAATAGAAATAGTCGTTTTTCACTCCTGCTAAAAGCACCAACCCTAACAAAACCACTAGACAGCAAACAACAAGAATTCCTACAACAACGAAATAATTTTAACACAAAATATGAAAACAAATGAAGGGTTCAGTGGAAAAATGGTCCGAGTGATAAAAACTAGTTTTTGTACCATTCTTTTCTGCAGGTAAATATGAGCCTGACTTATCAATTTCTGTAATTATCTCAATTTTTATAAAATCTTACTTAGACCATTCTTTTACTGAATCCCTCAAATATGGCCTTTAAAATTAACAAGAAACAATTCTGGTTAACGAATAGTTAAATTAGAACGCATCCCGCATGAAAATGCAATATTGCTTATCTTACAGATATTTCTCTCTATCAGGTCTTTTTTAGTAACCCTAGTGGTGAAACAAAATAATTTTACTATCCACTTTTATCTTCTGGGTATTTTGTGTATCAGATTACTATCAGCAGGTTGTAAAATAGGCCCTAAGAATCAAAAATAGTCAAATTTAATGAATTCAAATTAATAACAGTGGTAAACTGAAGAAACAATAAAACTAAAAATTCAAGGAACCATTCGAAAGACCCCAATATGGAACTCCAATACCAAGTAAATAGAGAAATGTGTTCAACAATCACATCGTGCACTTAAAGTAAGAAATTTCTTAAACTTACTAACCGAACCCATGCGATGGATCTCCGCAAGTAAATTATTCAAAGCACGAATAGCAATTGTAAAGTAAGACTCCTTCTGGACAGAATATCAAAAAGCCGGGAATTGCTAAATTTTTCTTGTTGTATAGTGCTCAGAAAATTAGGTTGGGTAAAAAGATATGAAGGTTTTCTAGAGTAAATAATTTTATAAAGTGATATTAGTAACAGCCCATGGAAAAACTCTGAGAGTGAATAGGCAACAACATTGGTTATGTACACAGAAATATGGTTAAATCGCCTATGTAAACGGCTACAGTGAACTTGTAGGAGCAGACTGAATCCTGGTGCGGGTACAACAAACCTCCATTTACAAGATGAGGAAGAAGAAGAGATTTAACAAGTAGCATTAGAGTATTAGTCGATAGAATACTAGCAGATAAACAACAGTAATGCAAATCTTCATAAAGTTTACCGACTATGTATCCAACAACATTTCATTTTCAAATTCATATAAATACTTAAATTCTTCACACAATATCATAACACCCGGGAGATTCAAGTCTGTAGGGTCATTTTGATGAAAAGAATGCACTGAAACTTCACAAGAATTAATCTCAGACAATTCTCAACGAGCCAGGCTGAAACCTTCTCCAAATCCCATTTAATTCCATCAATACACTGCTCAGACAGACCAATGAATCCGCTAAAGTAGAGCTGCATGTCATCAGCATATATATGTATTCTATAATTTTTTACAATTTCAGACAGGTCACTGATGTACGAGCTGAAAAACAGGGGACCCGAAATTGATCCCTGTGGAACCCCACTGTTCAGCCTCAGTACATCTGACTTCTTATCACCTACCCCAAACATACTGAACTCGAAATGATAGAAAGCTATCAATAAGTGACTTAGAGATTGATGCGAAATTAAACTTGGACTCTAATTTTGAGAATAACGTGGTAACATTATGATTAACCGAGGCAAATGTTATAAAATACGAAAGTTTTTAATATTAAATAAGTTCTCGATTGGTTTAGCATTGTTTTCATAGTTTATTTAAAAAAATTATGAATAAACGAATAAGTGGCAGAAACTGGTGATGTGCCACATATTCATTTATTCACCAAACCGAAAAAAAGAATCCTTTAAATGTAAATAAACGTTCGTAATGTTTTTGTGGGAAAATAGCACATCAGAAATTCACTCTAATCATCACGTACCATTCTCATTGTCATGAGTTCCTTTCATAATATTGTCAATTGTGGGAAGTATACATTCACTCCAGAGAATGAAAAAATTTCCACTGTTCAAAAAGTGGCTCATCGCATCCGTATCCGTTTGTGCAAATTGCAATGATGACTATTTTAAAAGTGAACGAAGTGGGTATTTTAAATTTTACTTTCTTTGCATCTGATTGCATGTTTTATAGCCGTAAAATTCATGAAATTAGGAACAATATTCCGCATGGGTCACGGGATACCCAGTCAATTAAATTAAGTGCCTATGTGGTATTTACAATAGCACTATGTGCCCACATTTAAACTTGTTCGACCAGTGCTAAAACGTTGCAAAACTGCAGCAAAATTTTATTAAAGTGGAAAGAACTCCCAAAAATTATGTAAACCTGTGATGAGTGACAAATTTAATTCGATTTTATTAGTCAGCAAACTTCTTGTGAATTTGTGTCATAAATTATGGATGTTTGCAGGTCTTCAACCCCCAGTAAAAATTCAAGCTTAAAATATTTAGAAGTTTTTGAACTTTTAACATTTCTGGGGGACAAATCTGCATTGGAATAACTCAATCTGATCTTTGAAATAAATTTTCTTATCTCTGGGTGAATACGGTCTAAATATATATTATAAAGTGAAAGTTGGTGATTTAATGTCTTAAGCCTCTTAACCTGTTCTTTGTTAAAAAAAACTTTTCACTTCCTGAATATGTGAATTTTTTCCTACTAGTTTAAAGCAGTTTCGATACTTTAATGTCAGTGATTTTGCAATTAATTGTTTAAATTCATATCTTTTAACACGTTTGCAGCCATGTGTACCGTTTTCGGTGCACGTTTCTTTTACATGAGAACATCACATGTAATTTGAACGTATATGGAAAAGTTACTCTCACTCGCAGTGATTGAAGTCTGGCAGTGGATGTGTTAAATTAATATAAGGCTACTAAACTGCTGTTTATTTCTCTCTGAGCTACAACTGAAATTAAAGGACTTAACACTTTGACTGCCATATCACCCATAAACGGTTGACAACAAAAAGCTCTCTCACGCCAAATGCTTTTTAACGTGTAATTCGCTCACAAAAGCTTTTATGCTAATTATGGCCGCCAACGTGTTAAAGAGGCAGCGGAGAACATGAAACATATCTTCATATGTAGAAGTTTCGAAGTTTAACAGATTCACTGTCGCAACTTGTATAAAAGCTGCAGAATGTGCACCGACACCTTCACTCGATGTCCTAATTACTTTCTTCTCCTTCCTACTTTTCTTTCCGCCAAGGTTGTGCTATAGCGTTATAGGGCATCCCCTGAGCTTTGGCTTCACTGTAAAAAAAACCTATGAAGTAGGACCTTGTGTATTGGTACTTACTCACGAATTCATGGATAAAGCGAGAAACGAGAGAATCAAAAAGTCCCCAGGCTGATTTTTGTGATTTCATTATAAAAAATCGTGCCGAAGACAACTACATATTCCTGGAAGAGTAAATTTTGTTTTTCTGCAAAAAGAAAACAGATTAAACAACTCAACTTGTTATTTATTGTCGACAACTCTAGTAAAATATAGTGTAGTCTTCATCCTTCAAATAGTGTCTGGATACGTTATCTACAAAGCTTACAGATCGACTACTTTAACCTCGTCCCTATTCCAACCTCTAGACGGCATCGTAAGAAGAATCTAATCCCAGACTTGTGTCAAAGATCTAGCACACAGATAAGTATGTGGTTCGAAATCGACAAATCCCTATACCACAAAAATGTACTCTGGACGTGCCAAAGGTGGACATCGAATAAGTGAACAGTATTAGCGAACTTATCGAAAGAACTCTTCAGAATATCACACACCCGGATAAGAACTAAGGGCTCAACTTAACTTTCACCTTTCAATTGTGTTTTTGAACACTCTCTCGCCCTATAACTACTAAATTTTATTGTACTACCGCGTAGCATCCCCCTTTCATTTGAGACCAAACACATAGCCATATCTTGTTTAGTGGTCTAGTCTAGAGATATTAGCCTTTTCGCCTTTCACCCACCCCCTTCACACATCCCCTCCGCCATGCAACTATAGCATTTTATTACAGTATCGTGTAACGGCCATCTCCTCTTTTCATTTGAGACCATACACGTACTGATGTTTGAACTAGTTCTCGAGACATCAGTCTTCTTGCCTTTGAATTGAACTCTTTAATACACTCTCGCCCTGCATAGTTCATTCTACGAGCAAAGACAATCTTTCTGCATGAATATGACGGTACACGAACATCTACTTCTGACTGGTTACTTATCTCTGACTTGAGTGGACTTAAATTATGATCAGACCCAAATTTGATCGAACTTAAATATTGCTCGAACTCAAATATCGATCGGACTCCGCTCTTAATATGAGTCGATCAATAAGTCGATTTTTACTATTCTAATTGATACTAATTGACAACCCTGCACGGCAGACATTTGTACAGCGCATTAGACCACTGCCAAAGGATAGTTGCATATACAGAGTGTCCCAGTTAAAGTGACCAAGTGGACGTCCAATGGGAGGGTGGGCAATCCTAACGGTTTCCGAAATAAGGGCACTTGAATGTCTTTTAGGATGAACACCGTATAGTATATACTTAACATAATTTGCGTACGATTCTAATGCTATATCGTACAGAACAGTAGTGAAGAGATATTTTTACCCTTCAGAAATAAAATATTTCACCAAGACAACGCGCCATCACATTATGCTATGATTGTTAGGCATTAACAACGACCTTTGATATATGGATTGGACGAAGTGGAAATATCAGCTGAACACCAAGATTACCCGATCTGACACCTGTGCATTTTTTTGTGTGGGACACCATGGATGAACTCGACTGTTCTGGAAAAGTCAATACGAGAGACCAGTTGAAAACACGAATCCTGGGAGCAGTGAAAAGGCTAAGGATATTTTAGTCATCATCGTTGTGCCAAGAAGCATCAAATGATGTTATGTACATTGCCTAGCTTAACATGGAGGGCACATACAGCAATTATTGTAGGTCTAACTATTTTGAAATCAATTAAATTTAAAAATTAAAGAACACGCGTTTTATTTCAATTGAGATTCAATGAAGTTTCATGTTAAAAAGTGGGGCAACCCAGGCATTTTCAACGAGGTTGGGATTCTCATCCCAGAACATCTCACCGACTATTTGTGGGAGGCCGAAGGGAATTCTTTCCTCAGGTTTTGTACTTATCTTGTCAAAGACCGAAGACCGCAGCTAAGACTTGTGGTAGGAAATGGCAGGGAAACGAGAAGAATCAACCGTCATTCAATTTGCTTGCAATGAACTAAACAAAATGCTGATGAAAGATGGGAATATAGATTGACGAAAGTTTAGCAAACCACAACTGTACTTATCTTAATAATCACAGATTGATGAAAAAAAGACTGTCTTTGGCTCATTCTGCAGTCGTCGTTGATATCCTGAGAAACTGAGGAGAAATTATACTCAGGCATTCGTCAGCAAAATGTTCAAATTTTCTGAGCTGCTTTACAGGCCGGGCTTCTAAGTTGCAACAAAAAGTTTAAAATTTAATTGATTATTCATAGAAATAAATAAAAATTGCGTCTGCTCCTCCTCAATTCGAAAGTCGAATTCTTGTTTTTTAGCTAATGGCTAAATAAATAAATTTGTACCTGGCTTTTGCTTTTCCATATTCACGTAATCGTGCAGTATATCGGTCTTTACAAATTAAAAGAATATAATTTTTAGATCTCTGCTTCGTACTCATTGGCAACGAAGCAACAAAATAAACTTTCGATATTCAAAACAGCGTCGCAAAATCACATGTCCAAGAAAATAGTAACTACCTAAAAATCTATCATAAAATTGTGGTAAGTAAAATAATAAATCATGACTTCGAGAGCAAACCAGCCATAGCAGAATCCCGGGAGTCTTTTTAGTTTCTTGTGGAAATAAACCTTGCAACCTAATTTCCCTTGAGTATCGTCACATTTTGTGAGTGAATCCTAAAAAATACATTCTAAGGCGATAAAACCTCAAAACCCCTTTAAATAAAACTTCTATAATGACCACAAATTCAAGTTAATCAAAATGCATCCTTATTCATGAGTTAACTTTGGTTTTTTTGACCTAAGGAGAGCATTGAAATTCAGTTAAGTAAAACGAAAATCTCCAGTAAATTTCACCATTAATTTTATTGGAATGTTTTTGAAATCCAATCCTACAGCAACTACTCAGCAAGATTGTAAATTTCATTTCATGCTATTTTAGCATCAAGGTCGTAATACCAATTAAACGAACTTAAATTTTTATTGTTTTCAGTAAAAACGAGTTTGGAGCACTGGCATTTATCTGACCCTTTCTCAAGGTTTTCAACATCTTGATTATGTGGACTTGAAAAAGGATAAGAACAACACAAAAGCTGAGATAAATCAGAGAATAAAGCCAGAAGCATATTTTAACGCGCCTTAAAACACAGATACAATCAGTGAATTTACACTTATATCTGTTTTTTGTTTCTTTTTTGATATGATAATATTTAAAGGTCCGTTTTTCTGATCGATCAAGCTTGATTAATTAAATTTAAATTTAAATTTGCTATCCTCCGTGTAATACCTTCGCTCTTTGTGCATTGAAGAACTCATTACCAGCACAAAAAGTGATGAATATCAATTACGTTGCTCAAATTCCAGAAATCCTTTTTTCTTTTGTACAATGAGACTCTGAACACTTCTGAGGTTCCTCAGGGAGACATGTTTATTATTATCAATAGACATGAAAATGATAACAACTGGAAATAGAAAATTTCTTTTAGTGAAGAATAAAAATTTTTAGTTATTTAATTACATAATGTCGACCTCTTTGGTATTATGCTTGATTTAAGGCCATGTTTCCTACTTTGGGGGGTTTGTTTCCGAGTATGTTTACTTTCATCTTTATGAACACTCTCTTCCAAAGATTCTTGACTCTCTTTGACTATGTAGCTCTTGTTGTTACATAGTCATTTTTCCCTGTGGTGTCGCAGATGAAACTGTTGCAAAATTTTGAATACCCTCTTGGTAATTGAAGAGCCAAGAATAAAATCCAAACATGTCTGCAATCGTAATTTTTCAGGAAACACAATAAATTTTATTTTTTTATTGTTATTGAAAGATCTTGCTTAAGGACATAACATAATGTCATTATTATTTTTGTACATGAAGTCATTTGTTGAGAATTTAGATTCGAAAAATTCGACTTCTTTTAAGGTATTGCCTAAACTCAAGGGGCAATCCTATGGTGCACACAACACAGTTTAGACGGAGGGAAGTTTAATGAAAGAGAAGATTGAGAATTTTAACCTTACAAATGTTTCAAGTAAGCAACAATTTTTGGCATGAAATTTTTACTGTGCAATATCCCAGTGGCTTCGCAAATATAATTCTTGTCAATGGAATTGCTTCAACTACTGGTACTCTGATAAATCACTGCGCCCTTGCAGAATTCGAACCAACGTCCACAGAAGAGAAAGTCTGCAGACTTGGTCGAGAAATAACGATCACTCTCTGACAGAACGCTCAGAGGAGTGCTCTAAGCTGAAGGCATTTCGATTTCGTGACCACGTCGGAAGACTTACTCCGCCCATTCTGATTGGCAAGCAGAGTGTTTTCACCGACCCATCGTCACACCACCTCCTTAGCTTGAAGTAGCTTGATGAAGTCCTCTTCAAAATATTTGGCCTTTAGTAGAAGCACGATAGAAGAGGTAATAAAGTAAAACCAACGAACATATATTACAAGAAACCCAACTTCAAACATTCTAACCAAAATTTTTCGTTGACCTTGAAGATTTGTGTTTGTGTTTACTAATTTCGATACATAAGAAGGAAAAGGCAAGAAAATATATTTATCTCTCCATTAAGAAACGTGACGATGGAAATTCTACCTACATATGCTATGAACGATGAAAAGAGATAAAAACACCACCTAGAATTTTCAGAGGAATTTTTTATACCTGTTCCATTCCTATACG